>OX411555.1:18586264-18882721 GCA_948146395.1 Fragum whitleyi
TCTATTTGTTGTTGTTCTTTTTTCATTTAGAATATTATACGTCATTTTGTATATCTCTTTTAGGCGGTTGTGGAAGCCATTAATAAAAGTGCTTTTGTGACATCACCATAGACCCTAAAGGTAGTCTTTGGAATTGACCATTAAGTACATAGTATTTTTATGCATTTTATCTAAAGAAACCAGAAAACACCTTTCATTCTATGTTGAAATAAAAATTTCTGCCCACGCATCGAAAGATTGTAAGGCATATTGTTTAAACGGTGTCTATCTGACTATCTGTCCGTCCATTTGTCAATCTGTCTTTGCCAATACTATCAAGGCTATTTAAAATACAATGCTCATATTTTGTATGATGATAGATCTCAAAGATACACATCTGCTGGTACTAAGGTCAAGGTCATGTGACAAGGTCAATGTCATCTGTCAAGGTCAAATTTCTAAAAAAAAGATGCTGTTTCCGGGGCACTCGTGTTTTGCAAACACATTTTGTTTCAGTGAAAGATTCTCGTCGATCTGTTGACAGTCAGGAGAGTAGAGCTTCCCCTGACACGGAGGATAAAGATGGGTCTATACATCCATCAGGGTCATGTGGAGACTTGGTCAGGTATTAAATGAACCTGTGTCTGACATTTCCAACAATTTGACATGTGTGTGAGTTGCAAACTTTTAGAAGCCCAGACAGTCACATAATGCAATTAAAATAAACAAAAACTACATGTATTGCCTGTCAGTGTCTTAAGATACTTTGAGGTCTTTTTCTATCCACAATTAAGGCACAATGTAAAGACTATGAAGACTAGCTGTGCTGAAACGTGGGCTGGCCAGTTTTTTTGTTTGGTGCACATTTGAAATTGTTGGAGATGTTGCGCACAGGCTCAAATTATACATACTCTATAGAGTAAAAACTTTGAAAGATAGGAAGTGTGTACAAGCAATAACTACAAAAACTGCTTGAATAATAATGCACAACTCCTATTATGACGTATGACAATAGTTCATGTGTTGTAACTGCAATGAAACTTATTATAGTCATCTTGCATTTTTTGTCATTACAAGGTGTTTAAATGATCCCTGATCTGCAAGTATAACATAAGAAAATTTTAATTGTGCATGTATGTACTTGTTTTATATACTTCAAAAAGGATAACTTTAAAATATTTAGGCATTTTTAAACAAAATCAAAATCTTTAAAATTCGTTAATTTGGTACTGAGTTGCTGCTTTTTTTTGTTCAAAAAGATTGAAAATATATTGGTCTAGAAATTATGGTATTATTTCTTGAAAAGCTAAGCTCACATTAAAGCATGTTTTCATTGCCCCATCAGAGGTTCATGCGCATTCAATGACAAGTATCGTCCAAAAAGCCAACCTGATTTAGACTGGCAGTTTGACGATGATATACAAGATGTAAAGAACCAGTCTAAAAACAAGACAAAGAAGGCCAGTCAGATTGCAAAGGAGTTATCAGACCTTGTTGTTTACCTACAAGCTGTCAAATTTAGAGGTAAATTGCATATATCTTCAAGAAGTGATATTGTTGTTATATTCTAGCTATCATGACTGACCTATCAAACACATTGCGCCTTTTCAATATTTTTTGTGTGAATATTTTGATTGAAATTCTTCCAATTTTACAAGGCTAATAATCATCTCATTATCATTTAAAAATCAGAGAAATGCTAGAATATCCATGTGTGATAAATAGAGAACAATATGTTAGTGTCTGAAAATATTTATGTTATCTGGTCGAGGCTGGAAGAATTTATCATGATGAGGCTTGATAATTTCTTGCAGCCGAGACCAGATAACATTGATATTTTAAGACACTTATGTGTTATTCTACGAGAGTGAATAAAAAATTATGTAGACTTCCGTTACAGAAATTTTGATTTCACAGACTTTGAAAAGAAAACTACAATGTAATTAAATTGTGGCATTTTTCTTTTTTTGTCATGTAAATTTGGCTGAAATCCACTTGGTTGGTCACCTGTAGCAACCATTCTAAAACACCAGCACATGGTAACAATGTCAATTTGATGAACAGTATTCATAACTTCTGTTGAAAGTCAGTACTTTTCAAAATAATCAACTCAACAATAAACACAATTTCTGTATCTCATATCCAATGGATAAGAACTCTTTTCATATCCATCTGATCAAAACTGATGAACATAAATGTGTAATGTGTCTTTTAGATACTGAACTGATGTTGATCAGTGACAATTACAGATCTAACGTCAAGGAGACGCTTTCCATTCTTTGAGTGTCATCCTTCAGAAACACTCTGCATTCTAAAACAAACCTTTTAAACAAATTATAAAGAAGGTATCTGCTTATATTTGCAGACCTTTTAGCATATTTCATCAATTTAACCTCTCATTTAGGTTCACCATAGATCCAGTAGAACTTTATTATTGGCTGTTTGTCTATGGCTGCCCGATGCCATATTTCAATGTTAAAAATTGATGTGTGCCCTTAGATTAATAATAATAATAATAATAACGACTTTATTTAAAGAGGCTACATATTTGGTTTCCCAATCTTCCATATGGGCCTCAAAATATCACATTTACAGAGATTACACAGATACTTACACAATGTTATACACAAACGAAAATTTATTAACCCATTTCAAAAAAACAATCCATCTTTATGATGTCCCTGAAGTAAAAAGCTTTCAAAAACATTGAGGAATTTGAAGAAATTGCTTGTTATTAGCAGTTCATTCATTGTCCAAAATGTTTTCTTTCCATGGAGACAAAGATTTTTAAAGTTTCATTAAATTTAATTTGTCATAAGCAGCATCTTTGGTCTAGACCATTCTAAATTTTGTGTCGTCTTGCAAAGGGGTTAATTGAATTACACAATGATATATCGATTATAAGAGCTAAGATTATAAAAATTAATAGAAAAAACAATTAAACATTTTGTTGTGGCCTTATTCAATATACCTTTTTAGAGTGACATAACAACAGCTTGATGTTATACTTGCAATTAAGATTTTCTATTTCAATAATGGAAAACAATGTGGTAAGATAAGAAAGATGATGTCACCAACAGTTTCTAGTTATACCATTTTGTTTTCATAAAGTTGGACAGAGGGAAATGATTAAGACTGGTTCAAGTTATTAGTACTTTTAAGTGTTTAAAGTAACAAAATATAAATGTATTTCAACACTCATATATATATATAGATGTACCCATATACAAATATATGTATACATATACCTATATCCTTACATGATGAATATTTGTTTAATAATTCAAATAGCTGTTACAGAAATAATGTTGTTATTTAAAATTAATATTAATATTGAGGGTCATTTTTACATTTAAACGTTTGACAGAATAAAATATATAGAAGGAGACATTAAACGTTCTGAAACATTAGTAGCTTAAATGTTCCACCTAGAATTATCTTAATTGATACATAAACAAAGAATTTAAACAAGGAAAGTAAATAGCTTATATACACACAACATAGTAACTTTTGACAATAACATAAGTCCCGTAAACTGATTAGGGTGATTATCTAAGGAACAAATATATAAGTAAAATTGGTAAACAAATGCTTGTCTTAGGCTTTATGCCAATTACTCTTAAAGATTTACAATGTACTAGCCAGTAATTTACATCATTATAATTCTAACTTATGTCTTATGAATACCTTGAGGATATTTCCAACGTATGTAATTGGATTTGAATTTCCTTTTTGAATCAGACTCTCTTACTGATTGAGGAAGAGTATTCCATAGCTTAGGACCTGAATATTGAAAAGATTTTCGAAAAATTTCCAACTTTGGCATAGGCACTTTCAAATCATTGTTGGATGATGATCTTAGTCTTTTGTCCCTTGTATCAGATATTTGGATACACTTTGATTTAAGATTGTTTGGACCATTATCTTCATTAATAATTTTGTACATCAGAAAACCTTTTTTATAATTGATTCTGTCACTAAATTTCATCCACCCTAACCTTTGGAAAAGCTCTTCTGATGGAGTTTCAATTGGTTCATTTAAAATTATGCGAGCTGCACATTTTTGGAACTTAATAATATCATCAAGTAGCTCTTTGGTACAGTTACCCCATATGGTACAACAATAGTCAAGGTGAGGTAATATATATGCATTGAAGTATAGCTTGCGAACATCGAGACTTAAAAATTTTCTGATTCGCAATAAAAGATATAATAAAGAGTTACATTTTTTAATTGTATTCTGGACTTGCACTTTCCAATTTAAGATACTGTCTACATGAATTCCTAGTAATTTTTCTGTATCTGTATACTGAATGATTTGTCCATTCAGTTGTATTTGCATATCTGATCTATTTTGTAGCTTCATTTGAGAATTTTGTGATGGAGATATATACATAGCTTTAGTTTTATCACTATTAATTATCATAGTATTCTGTTCACACCAACTTTGTATCAAGTTGAGTTCAGACTGGAGTAAAGAATGTACATCATCAAAGGTTTTCCCAATAACTGTTATGGAGGTGTCATCAGCAAACATGTCAGCATTTGCGGTTTTCAAATGCAAAGGTAGATCATTTATATATATGACAAAGAGGAGAGGACCAAGAACGGAACCTTGAGGAACACCTGATGAGATGTTCCGAGGATCAGACAATTCTCCTGAAATACATACTTTTTGTGTTCTATTTGTAAGATATGACTTAAACCATGACACAGCATGATCAGACAACTTATAACATTGGAGCTTTTCAATTAAGACAGAATGATTTACTAGATCAAAAGCTTTAGTAAGGTCAAGAAAAATTGTTCCAACCAATTTCCTGTCATTAATTGCAGATATCCAGTTATCAACTATGGCTGTAAGGGTGGTTTTACATGAATGATTACTCCTAAAGCCTGATTGATTTGTAAACATGAGATGATTAGCTTCAAAATAATGTTTCAAACTATCTGAGACATGTTTTTCAAAGATTTTCGATAAGATTGGTAAGATTGATATTGGTCTGTAATTGTTCTTATCATGTTTTACTCCCTTTTTGTGAATTGGTGTTACTTTTGCTAATTTGAATTGTGTGGGGAACTTACATTTGGTTATACTTAGATTAAAGATTTTAGTTAATGGCTTTGAAATAACGTCTGAACTAATCTTCAGAAATCTAGGGCTAAGGCCATCAAGTCCAGTACTTTTTGAGACATCAAGGCTATCTAGTTGTTTATTTATTTCATTATCTGTCAGAAGAGGAATTTGAAAGCATGTTTTATTATTGAGTATTGAACTGACATGGTTGTTAATTGCACTTTTGCAACTTTCATTTAGACTATCTACAGGTGAAACTTTGGTAAAAATATTTGCAAAAAAGTTGTTGAAACAGTCTGCTGCATTTTTAGGGTCCAATATTGGAGAATTGTTTTCATCATTAATTAATGGTGTATCTGAAAATCTCTTTTTTGCTGATAGGTCCTTTAGGTTTTGCCAAAGTTTTTTAGGGTTTCTTTTATTATCATTTATTGTTTCAGAGTAAAAGTTCTTTTTTGCAATCATTATTCTAGACTTTACTTCTTGTCTCCAGTATTTGTATTGAACAGTATTATTATTTTTCTTAGCTTTATTTCTCATACGGATGGCTGAGGAGATACTCTCACAGAACCAGTCTGGCTGATTTGAATGTTTAACTCTTCTCTGCTTCAAAGGTGCATGAGAATCTAGCACTTTCAAAAACATTTGTGTAAAAGCATCGATAGCATCATCTGGGTCATCAAACACATCCAGATCAGACCAGGGCTCCTTCTCTAGATCAGAGATAAATGCATCTGCATTAAATTTCTTAAGGTTGCGATAAGTGATACTAGAATGTACCGCACGCTTCTTTTCTTTAAAGTTTGATATTCTTGAAAATTGTATAGGATAATGGTCACTTAAGGAAATAACTGGTACACCTACATTTCTTATCTTATCTGATTTGTTTGTATAGACATGATCAATTATTGAATACGAGTTACATGTTACCCTTGTGGGTTTGTTGACAAGTTGTTGCAAATTGAAATCATTGAGAATCTTATTCCAAAGTGTATTATTTGTTGAAGAATTGACAAAATTGTAGTTAAAATCACCAAAAAGAATGATTTCTTTATCTTCATAATAAATCTTTTCAAGGATATTTTCCAATTTTGTATTCCAGCTTTGTAGAGAGGATGGAGGTCTATACATATACCCTATTATAAAGGGCTTTTGATATTGTAACTTGATTTCTATCCATATAGCCTCAATGTCCTCAAGCTCTAAGTCCATTCTTTGAACACAGGGTATGAAGTTTTTTACATATAAAACTATACCCCCTCCATTTGATGAACGATCACGTCGAAAAAATTGGTACCCTTCGAGTTGAAATTCATTATTTGAGTACTTGTCATTTAGAAAAGTCTCTCCTAAACCAAGAATATCATTTTTCTGTGGTATGATTTTGTTCTCCACAATATCTACAGCAATGCTGAGCACTTCTCTTAAGAATGCCAACCTTGCTGTCCATATTGTGAAGAAGCGACAGAGTACCATTCTTGTTGAGATGAATGCAGTCTTTTTGAAACAAGGACCAGTTAACATCAGTCTTAACAATTTGTTTTTGACTCTCATAATGATTAATATGTGACCCGAAGAAAAAAATTTCTTGGCTGATATAATGGACATTATGATAGTGACACATATTCTGAAGCCTAATATTCATTTCAGTTGGGTTTACATCATCCCTTGGAAGGATGCCAGAGACATAGACACTGCAACCTGAGTTAATTTTATCCTTTACGTCAAAAAGTAGCTTATCAAATCTTGACTCTACTGTGTCATAGTCAAAACCACTACTAAGGTCATTTCCACCAACTTGGATTATTATATTGCTATACTGTCTGAGATTCATTTTATTTAAAATTCTGTTTAAAGAATCAACTGTTGCACCTCTATGAGTTCTAACATGAGTGTGACTTAGACTTCTTGTCCTGATCCCTTTTAAAATTGAGGAGCCTAAAATCAAAGTCTTGTGTTCATTATCACTAATACCGCTTGATTTAAGTTCTTCTACACTTTCTCTTTCTGCAGGAGGGAGGGGTTCATTGCTCACATCCTCCAGAGAGATTTCAGGCAAGACCTCAACAATATCTGTCTGTTCAGCTTCTGTTTGCGTGGATTGACAGGTGGACTCAATTATAGGAAAATGTTGGCAGTCATCAGTTTGAGTGGATACACTTAGCATCTTGGATTTTTGGCTAAGTAATGAAGAAATTATTGAGACTTGTTTCTCAAGCTGAACAATCTTCTCCTTTAAAAATGAGAGTTCGTTATTATGAACATTTGTTTCAATTACACTAGAAATTTCATTTAGATGTACATCACTACTTGCAAGCTGGTCGGTCGTTGGTAGCAGTAATGATGATTGATCAGCAAAGGAATAATTTTTTTCATAGTTTTCTGGCTTGAATTCTGAAATACATTCTGGTAAGGGAGTAGATGATCTATTACTTTCACCCTTGTTTGCTGATTGTCACAATGTAATTGATCGAGCTTAACTTCCAAAAAGTCAGTAACCCATGACATATAATCATATCCTTGCACCAGAATTCTTGATGTTGAAGGGAAAAGGGTTACAGTTTGGGTTGAAACCTTATAAATAAATCCATTACGGTAATCACATTTGTTAAGGGTAAGATTTTTGTCCAAGTGAGATTTCACAAGCTCAAGTATTTTATGGTCAAAAATTAGAGTGCAGCTTCCTTGGTTCTGTTGAACTGTAATATAATCAGACAAAGTTGGTTGTTGATGTTCTTCTTTTTCTTAGGAGTTTGACTGGGGGTTTGGTGAACTGTTGGCATGTTCATTAACGGTACAGTTTTCTGCTGCTTCAGTGCTCAGATCTCCAGAGGTAAAGCCAGAGAATGATGATTGAGTACTCCCCAATAAAATTGAGGCTAAAAGATTTAAAGATGTAGATGCCATTCTGTTACATATTGAAAAAGGATAGAGTCAAATAGTAATGTAACAATCTATCTGGTAATTACAGTTTTAGCACTAAGTAAAACCCACTGTTCAAATAAAACTGGACACTCTCTGGCAGAAAGTCATTATTGAAAAGAGGATAAATGGTTATTTGCACAGAACAAATAAAAGATGACAGGTGTTAAATCCAAACTTCTCTAGTTTATCAATTAATTTTAAAAGTTTTCTTCAAGTAATTCCAAAATTCACCAATGAACATTAAATCCAGTTAAGTCAACACATAGCATAAATAATAATGAACAATTTCATATAACTTTGGTCAGAATCCAATTTATGTAAGTTTTCTTATAACATGGAAAGATCAGAGCACAAAAAACACGTCTGCACAGTTTGACAGTTAACTCCAGCCAAATCAGATTACCAACTATTAAATTGAATATACCCAATGGATTGTGCTTAGATTTTAAATATGCTTACAGATTACATCAACACGTAAATAGGCGAAGTTTGGAAGGGTTTGGTTCAAATTGAGGGAACAATTAAGGGTAGTAACACTAGGAAGTAATGTTACAGAATGAATTGCGCTGGTGGCACCTACCAAGGAATATCAAACTTTGGATTTTTTATATCATAGTCATAGCAGTCTCTTGTAAATGTAGTATTATGTCAACATTAAATGGTTTGAGAAGAGTGCAAAATTTTATTTAATTCCATCTGGAAATTCCAAAGTTATATTAAAAGTCCGCGTATTTTTTTTATCCACCCTCATATTTATTGTGCAATCTTTTTTCGCACCAAATTTCAATAAACCCTTAAAAATCAAAGAAATCCATCTGAAAGTGTATGCAATTTTTTTTCAAAATATAGACTGTCTGATATCATGTTATATTATCAGACAGGTGATATCAGGTCAATACAGGTTTCATTGCATGATAATACTTTTTTCTCCATGCAGGTTTGAATGTTAGCCCAAATTCCTCCATCAAACAGAGATATACAAAACCAGGAGGTGGCAAAAAACAACACAGCAGTATAGCAGGAACTCCACCATCTTCTTCTACTGGTAATTTAAATGTTTTGTTTTGGTTTTTTTTTTCAATTAATTCATATTTTTCATGATTTATTCAAATTTAGTGTCTTAAGGATGAGGCTCATGATTGAAAATCATTAAAATGTATTATAAACATGATATTTATGATTCAAGACTGTAAAAGCCTAAAATGTCTAACAACATGTAAGTTTTGATTCTATTGCATGACTTTCAAATTTGTTGCAATTTTCAAAATCTCTAAAGGGTTTATAGTCCGTTTGACTTCCATATGGACCGACCTTTTCATCAATTGCATAAAATCAAGTTTAAATTAGCAATTTGTATGTGGTAAAATCTTAATTTCAGCTTAATACCATTCCAAAAAATATTTTTTGAAAATAAAATGATTTCAAAATAATGATTTTGTCTATCTTGTTAATGTTAATATATTCACATTTCATGCTCTTAAACATGAGGGGTGAAGAAGGCTGTTTAGGCTGTAACAAGATGTTAACAATAGTAAAAACATGTGGTTTTATACTAAACATTTGACAGAAGAAATGTCCATTCTTCCTTATTTGGACAAGCTAATAAGCATATCGACGGGCACGGCATCTTTAACTTAAATATCACGTGATTTGCACCGTTATTACTCGCCTGCTTATTTTGTTTTCCTCGTGAAATTCACAACGACTTCGTTAAATAATGCTTTTGGATTGGTCTAAATAGGTGAATATGGGGTTCGTCTCAAAAAAGATAACAACAATTATAATTTATCTGGCCAAACAGTTTTTCAACAAAGAGAAAATACACTCCGATTTTATATCCCAAGGAATTAAAAATCTTCGACCAAATTATTTTTATAAAAATACGCGATTTTAAACCAAAACGACTCACTTAAAATCATACAATTTTGACTTGGCCCCTATGCAAATCAGAACTATTTTTGGTGGGGCAAGTCGCTGTTCCGTTTATTACAGACACGAGTTGGTATGAAAGGCTGGAAGTTAACATGTAGACGGACGGACAAAATCATTATTTTACATTCAAAAATTCTGAAAAACAAGATTCGTCATGGTATTAGATGGAAAATATGATATGACAAGAAAAAATTAAGTTTCATTAATTCAATTCTGAGATTTTTTGCGAAATGTTGGTCCATATAGCAGTCAAAAGGACTATACAAATGAATTGGTCACTCTTATGTATGTGTATGAAGGATTTGGGTGAAATGATGTGTACTATTTTGTATGATATTTTATGTGAGAAAGTTTTTTTATTTTCAGACCGAAGTGACCACAGCGTAAATACAAATATTTCACTCCGACAGAAGCGACCTGACAATACGCCATCTTGTTACCTCGTATCGTCACTCAATGAAAATAAAGCCAAACAGTTGTGTAGGAGAAATCCAAATCTAGTCATCAAATATCCTTTTTGTGTTTTTGTACCAATAAACTGTATTTAATTAGAGCTTGTGCGTCGGACTTCCAACAATTTCAAATAACCCCAAAGTAAAGACTCTGACCAGCCTGTGCCAGACTGTGCATCCACACAGACTGACCAGAGTCTTTGCCATGCATTTCATAGATAGATAAGGTCTCAAAGTATGTGTAGACCATCAGGTAGCTTAATATTTACATAATACTGCTGTCTAGGCTGCTTAATGTTTGCCCCACATGTACATTTCATAATGTTGAAAATGTCACACATATGCTTATTTTGGAGTTAGGCTTGCAAGATTTTGTTGTGTATGCGTACCATAATTTAGTTTCAAATAATGATTTCGATGGCTCAGTGTGAATCAGTTGTAACTGTTTTGCACTGAGTCATTGAATTGTACTCTTAATCTGTATTATAATCTCCATTATTCCAAGACTAAACGCTATATCGATGTACATATATCCTACAGCTATTTTTTTATCTTCTTTGGAGATGAAAGTCTGCATAAAGGCCGCAAGAAACGACTGTAGAACTTATCCTATAGATTGATTGCAAATATTTACATAACAATATTGTAAAATGCTAAACAAGGTTTTTTTAAATTGTTTTTTCAGTGTTTGAAAAGGAACACGATTGTTCTAATACCTATACCAATAGATAACTAATTGGCCAATCAAATCATTCATGCATACCTAACTGCAATTCCAGTCTGCAATATGATTCAGCATTTTGTTTGTTTTTTCATGGT
The DNA here is from genome assembly GCA_948146395.1 of Fragum whitleyi. Classification (NCBI taxonomy): domain Eukaryota; kingdom Metazoa; phylum Mollusca; class Bivalvia; order Cardiida; family Cardiidae; genus Fragum; species Fragum whitleyi. Next base: position 18,597,449 of record OX411555.1, read on the forward strand.
TTGAAAAGGAGCACGATTGTTCTGTTACCGATACCAATGGATAACCAATTGGCCAGTCGAATCTTTCTTGCATTCAGAAGTGCAATAACAGTCTGCAACATGATTCAAGTTTTTTTTTTTTGAGTGAAGGAAATGTCGTAAATACTGAGCTTTTTTAAAACAAATGTATAAGCAGAAGTTTGCTATTTAAGTATAACCTATCAAATATTTTCCATTAGTTGATGAAAATGTCTGATAGCTAATTTTGTTTGAAATCATGACACAATCTGAGGTATTGTGGGTCAATCAGTATGTCCAGCTCCACTTTAATTAGTATTTCTGTGTGAAAATATGAGCCAAAAAAAAATATGAAAATGAAAAAGAAAATCGTAAAACGTTATGAAAAGAATTCAACATTTTCCTGTTTATATTAACCAAAATATTGTTGATATTCCTTAACACTTTATCACTCATACTGAGAAACAGTTGATGCGTACTTACCCTGCAGGAATGCGGATAGATTCGTCCAACTTTAATCCAGTCTTATTTTGGGCTTTCGGTATTCAGATGGTAGCTTTAAACTATCAAACTGAAGGTTGGTATATGGGTACACTTACTGAGTACAATTTCTTTAATACTTTTCAGTGGTTTATTGGGAAATAAAAGTAGATTATCACTTGATAATCTCACCCCAAAGCAGTAAATTATAAAAAAAAATACTTTGCTTTCTTTAATTCGCCCTTTCTGACATTATCTAAGCAGAACACTGTGAGTGACGTCATCTTGAATGTTTCATAGCAACAATATGCAAAATGACACGCTTTAAGAAAAATTGTCAAAAAAAATTGTATTTTTCTCAGTTTTGCATTGAAGAATTAGAATAATTATTTGTTTTTTCATGTTAGATTGATTGATAACTCATTTTGTGAACAGCAAAAGCTGTATTTTCACTTGTGAAAATATAGTATTTGTTGTTCACTCAATGAATTATAGATCGATCTTACACTGAAATAAACGATCATCCTATTTCTATCTTGTGGAAATATGGGCACACCTCTAAAGTCTTCTATTTTGTAAGTTTTTTGTTGGAATTGAAATAGTCTTGAAATTAGAAGAATCATTTTACGATTTCATAAATACATATACATTAAAGGTCTAATATAGCCCCATTTGTATCTTTCAAAACACTTGTACTAATGTAGTGAATACAAGAGTGAAAAAGGAATTTGCTAAGAAATAAGAAATTTGCTTCTTGTACCATAAAATGCATATTTTCTGTAAAATCAATTAGGAGTCAAACACAAGTTATTGTCTTTAAATTCTTCATGGTTTATGCAAACTTGACCACATTTTTTACTACAATGATTTTCATCAATGATTTACTTGCGCCATAGTTCTATGTTGTATGATATCTTATGCATCATCTTAATTTGATTGCAGATACAGCATTAGCAATAAACACCGCCCTGTTTGAACAAAATGGTCAGAGTGGATTCGTCCTTATGCCTACATTTTTAAAGGTTATTTTTACTATAAGGAGAAGGAAAACAAATTAAAGAAATCCAGGTTCCCTCCTTATTACATGTATGTTTTAATGAACAATGATTTGCTTAGCAAAGAGCATTTTGCGTTGCCAGAATTGGTGAATAGAATTTGCAGTAACTACAAACAAGTAACTTTCATGTAAAAACTTTTTATGCCTCCGTATCTAGATCGGGGGCATATTGTTTTACTGTTGTCCTTCTGTCCTTCTCTCTGTCCATCCCTTTGTCTGTCTGTCTGCAAAAGTTAACCAAAAAACTTAACATTGCCAATATCTTCAAGCCTTTTCAAGATACAAGGCTCATATTTGGCATGATAATAGATCTCAATGATCCGCATCTGCTGATACCAAAGTCAAGGTCTTGTTACAAGGTCAAGGTCATCTTTCAAGGTCAACATTTTGAAAAAAAACCTGCTGTTACGGGGGCATTGTGTTTCACAAACACATCTTGTTATTTTCAAATTTTTGTGTTTTCGTGCAAAATTACAGTGAATTAAAAATAATTCAAAGTAAAAAACACAGAATTAAAAACTGGTTACTTTTTTCAATAATATTAATCTGTTATTAATTATCATGGATAAATTAATAAAAGAAATTTACTCATTCATGCAAATGGAAAGGAAAGATATATGTACTAATTTGCTCAATTAAGATAATTAACCCTGTGCATGATATTTCAAACAATATGACATCTGTGTGAGGTTGCAAATATTTAGCAGCCTGGTCAGTTACAAAGTGTAATTAGAAGAATACCTAACTACAGTAAAACCCCTCTATTAAGACCACTTGGGGTACTTTTTGAAAGTGGTCTCAATAGCGGGCTGGTCTTAATTGGGAGGTTTGGTCAGATGCGAAACTTTCAAAACAAAATATTGCTAATAGAGAAGACTGTGTAATTTAGTTTATTTCATTATAATCTAAACTTTTTCGTGTACAAATATAATAAATAAATATGCATTTACATGTAAAACTTTGTTTTCAAGCCCAACCAAATTGGAAGATTTCTAAAAGGGGGAAATTGATTCTTAGTTAATTTGGTCTGATTTGAAATTCCCATCTCGGATTCTTAATATCAAAAAAAAGGCCAATTTTTGAAAATGTAACGATTACATTCAGTAAATTTATTTTTCCTCAATACAAAACCTATAAATCACGAGCTAAGTACTATCACTTGCTAATTAATACCGGTCTGCAGATTGCCGGAAAACGAATTCCTGTAAATTGCGCGCAATCGTTTTACTTTCCATTTCGATTTCGTTACGACAGTTAATCATGTAATAATAAACATCTTTCGTTGATAAACTAATTCAGTGAATCAAAACAACTGAACTTTGTGCACATTGAAAATTGTTGAAATGTCGTGCAAAGGCTCAATTATAATTCTTTCAACCTTTTGAATTATTTTTGATTTACCTGATTATCATATTGACATGATCTTTAGATGTTTATTATATCTCTCTTTTTATGCCCCCGCATCGATAGATCGGGGGCATATTGTTTTACTCGTGTCCGTCTGTCTGTCTGTCTGTCTGTCTGTCTGTCTGTCCGTCTGTCCGTCCGTCCGTCCGTCTGTCCAAAAACTTAACCTTGCCAATATCTTCAAGCCTATTCAAGATACAAAGCTAATATTTGGCATGATGATAGATCTCAATGATCCGCATCCGCTGGTACAAAAGTCAAGGTCATGTGACAAGGTCAAGGTCATCTGTCAAGGTCAAACATCTGAAAACTTAACCCGAAAACTTAACCTTGCCAATATCTTCAAGCCTATTCAAGATACAAAGCTAATATTTGGCATGATGATAGATCTCAATGATCTGCATCCGCTGGTACCAAAGTCAAGGTCATGTGACAAGGTCAAGGTCATCTGTCAAGGTCAAACGTCCGAAAACTTAACCTTGCCAATATCTTCAAGCCTATTCAAGATACAAAGCTAATATTTGGCATGATGATAGATCTCAATGATCCGCATCCGCTGGTACCAAAGTCAAGGTCATGTGACAAGGTTAAGGTCATCTGTCAAGGTCAAACTTTGAAAAAAAATGCCGTTACGGGGGCATTCGTGTTTCACAAACACATCTTGTTTTTTTATAAACATTTACTACAAACAAGTAGTTATAAATAGGGATAAATGATCTTATCCAAAATACAATTGAAATACAGAAAACCTGTAACCAGCAAATAGCATATATATTTTTTGCAGGTGATATCTGGGCAGTATGTCTCCACAAACTATACGTCTAGTACCCAAGTCGAGGTTGAAATCATTGGGATACCCGTAGATTGTGCCAAACATAAAACCAAAGTTATATCTAGAAATGCTCTCAACCCAATATGGAACAATGTTTTTACATTCCAGGTAGATATATTGCCTACGCATTACTTTGCACAAGTCATGTATATAAGACAAGTAATATAATACTTATAACCCCCTTTAAAGCAGAAGGGGTATGTTGGGGTATGTTGCTTGTACTTGTCGTTCAGTTGAAAGGTTGGTCCGTTTATGGACCAATTCTAGCATATCTCAAAAAGTATTCAAGCTAGAATCATGAAACTTAATTCACAGGTGGTTAGATCTCATTGGGGAGAAGTGCTGTGCACAAAAAATGTAACTCCAATTGTTATATTTTTCAAACTATTGTCCTTTGTTAGAATTTGACTCTAGAACTTACCTCACAGACCTTTTAACTAAACCCACTGATTTACCTATCGTTGCCAGGTGATGTACTCCGAGTTGGCGTTTATTCGGTTTGTCGTCACGGATACTGTCACAAACCATCCGGTATCTCAACGAGTCATTCCTCTCAAGTGTCTGCGACCAGGTAGGCTTACTGTCTCAGCTTTAAAGCATTATCAAAAATATTTTGAAAGAGTACATCCATATTGAAAATACTTAATTGCCTGAGTATTTCTTTCAATCACAAAATCGATTGAAACATCACACACCTCCATCAAAATTGAATTACTGCTGTCCTTCATCATTTTCTATATTTTGATTCAAACATACATGTTTTAGTGAATGGGCTACTTAATTGTCATTACTACAGCTTGAATAAGCTGTAGTTACAATTTAGGTTTTCCACTATCAATTTGTTTTTGTTTCTTGTGGTAAATTGGTTTTATCCTGTATGTCTGTCTGTCCATCTGTCCTCAGACCCTTGTGGTTTTCGGATCATAACTCAAGAACAAAGTGACCTAAAAGAATGATACTTTGGACAATTGTTACCCATGCCCCTATGAAGTGACCTATTGTTTTTGGTCACAAAGGTCAAAGTCACAATTGAACTTTGTCTGAAAATGACGTGCAGAACTCGGACAAGGCCCCTGTGGGGGGTATTTGTCTACTTTGTGTCAGATCTGGTTTTTCTTACAAAGTTAATTACTGAAGTATATATACTGCCATGTTGAAGGTCAAGGGGATGGGGCATTTGGAACATTGCTTGGACTTTTCCGTAAACTGGAATTTCAGGAAAGTACCTCAGATGTAAGTGTATAATTTTGGGTCACTTTTCAGGTAATTTGGCTTCTGGGGGTTCTTGGGTTATTCAATATGCTGGAAGAAAAACACATGTTGTTAATTCCTTCCAATCGTCTGTGGAGATCATTTGGGCAATGCATTTTGTTAACAAATCGTAATATGCCCAATTTATCCTTTCATTGATTCTGTTTTTCCAAACGTCATCTTCAGTAATCTTTGTGACGTCACATGAATCCATGTGCGCTTTAATGTCTGTATCCTCATTATACCTGAGGTCTATTCTGTAGAATCGCCTAAGGTTCCCTGTTGGGGGATGGGGTTGGAAATAGATCAATTTAGCTTAATTGTGGCTAAATAAATTTTGAAGAACTGAAATACTATAAGTTTTGAAATCGGACAGATATGTGGATTCTTAGGTTGAAGTTGTTACTGTTGTAATATTTATGTTTCAGTGAACAAATCATATAATATGTTATCAATTATGGATATGGATATCTCACATGCAAGAGAAATTTCAAAAAGGTGCCCAATGTCGAGATTCCTCGTTTGGAGATCCATAGATGTTAATCTTTAGGAATAACAATCGGAAGATTATAACAAACATATACTCTAAGACAGATTCCTCTGTGTTCATAAAAATGGATCTTTTCGGTTTGAAATGATAATTATAATCGGTAGAACATATACTTTTATGAATCGCTGCCCATATTTAAGCATTGGAATTGAATATAAATATGAGCCTGGCTATGAGATTTCCAATATTTGCAAATGTGTGCAGAAAAAGACTCTGATTAGCCTGTGCATCTGTTAAGTCTGACCAGAGTCTTCGATTTGTATTAAGTAGCTAGATAAGATCTTAAAGTATCTGTAGACCATCAGGTTACTTTGTATTTGTACTATGTGGCTTTTTATGCTGCTCAATGTTTGCACCTTATGCACATTTCAAACTGTTGAAAATATCACATATAGGCTCTTAAATATCATTTTCTACCTGTCATTTTCCAGGTTACCGCCATGTACGATTACGGACTATCACAAACCAGCCTTTAGAACTAGCCACTATTTTTATATACTCGAAACATGAGGAAGAGTTATTAGAACCATGTAGTCGCCATGAATATATAATGGATTCTACTTCCGCCATATTGAAATCTGTGTTCACCAAGGTCAAGGACCTTTCTGATGCTAAAGACGGTAGGGATGTACATGTAAGTATATTAATTATGCCATTTATTGTTCTAAAAATATAGCCTTTTACACAGAAATTTTTATATGTTGTAAAAATCAGGCCACACAGTTCCTATAGAAGTACAGATAAAAGGCATAACGATTTATAACATTTTGTAACATTTAAGAGTGGTTTCATTCATTCCTTGAATACACACTAATTGACATGTACATTGAAAATTATGGTTCCAAGATTTTTTGGAAAAATGTGATTGATAAAGTTGTTTGAAAAGTTACAGGCATGTACATTTTAAGGTTTAGACTTTTTCATCACATAACACTTTATTCTTAATACGTAAAAAATCTGCTCTGCCTTTAGGATGAAAAGTTCGTGAAAGTTTGTCAAATTTTAGACTGCTTTGCACTCATGTATAAAGCCAGGTAATCTATCCAAATTTTCGAAAACGTTTTTACAATATTGACTGTCTTTGATTGAATGGCACATTCACCCTATATCTTTTAAAAATTGCTTTGTGAATTCTACAATCGATATTTCTGAACATGATTAAACACATTGTATATTTATTTATTTAAGCTGGTCAATCCGGTTGGTACAAAGTTAAAAAGACGAATGTTCTTCATCAGCGTGTTCGGAGTTACTGCCCCTGATGAATATGTCATTCTTAAAGTTACCCAGGATACATCTGTCTATGACGGAATTGCTCAGGTATGTTCTCAGCTGACAGCCACCCATCTCCTGCTATTCACAGTTTTATCCTGCTAAACATAAAATGTTTGGTAGACAGTACAGACTAAGATTAGCCTGCACAGAAATACGGTCTGATGTCAGCCTACACTGTCAGATTTCTATTTAGAATAACTGCAAATGAGCTCAGAACGTAACGCTAAACTTTTCTTTGAAAAATGATGTCATAAACTTTTGCTGATTGCCCAAACGGCAATATATGTTTTTTGTGGAATAACTTGAACTGATATAAAATTCCAGAGTTTCCTTGTTTTGATGCAAAATTTTAAGGTCATATTATAAATAGAATATCAAATAAGTGAACTCGAAATACTGAATTTATTAAACTTATCATCTAAAACTAATAAAAACTCGACAAAGCCTAGTTTTTTTCTGTTTATAGGTGACTCGTTTTATCAATTTGGTATTTGATGGCCACTCATTCAATATCCTCTAACTAGAAATAGAATATAAAATTTGTGCTCATAAAATACTGAATTTATTAAACTCCTCAACTTAAACAGATAAAAACTCGGCACAGCCTCGTTTTTATCTGTTAATAGATGATTTGTTTAATTAATTTTGTATTCAATGACCACTCATTTAATATCCTCTTAATATCTATCAATTAATCATAATGAATGTTTGTGATTCTCAATCTCTTGAATTTGTTTGGAATGTCATGAATAGGTTGAATAAACATTGAGGTTGTCTAGCTAGGATGATAGTTTATTATGACCTGCGTTGCAGGAGTAAAATAACCCCGTTAAATATTTTTGATATTACAGGGGTGTTATGACACTAGTGGAATTACTATGCAAATGAGCTAAGAGCGATTAGCAACGCTATTTTGTAACTGCAAAAATGACATCATAATGTATATATTGTGACGTCAGTTTTAAGCCGCGTTAAAAGTTTTAAATTCGTCATCTAAAACTGATAAAAACTCGGCACAGCCTTGTTTTTATCTGTTTATAGATGACTTGTTTGATAAATTCAGTTTTCAATGATCACTCATTCAATATCTTCTATGTCTTCACTTGGTTCACATTATTTACAGAAATAAAATATCTAATATATAATCAATCAATATGATTGAACAAATCTCTTTACCCCTGACATTTCTGCAATTTTGCTTAAAATAATTTCTGTTAGAGAGTGACTTTATCGCTATAACTACAGCCTAAGAAGTGACTTAATTGCCATAACTACAGCTTAAATAAGCTGTAGTTACCACATTTAGGTCACCCTCCAAGGATCTGCTGTTTGTTACATTTCTGTGAATGAATTTCTGTGACTAAATGACATGACGAAAGCAAAGATGGGACCTGTGATCTGCTTATAAGCTTGGCTGTTCTGAAGAAAGCCTGAGGTACATGTATTTTGATCACATTTGTGTTAATCACATTTGCGTTGTTGTTAGCGTTTGTCTGATCAACTTTAACCTAGGTTATATTTCTATTGTTATTGAAACTTCATGAAACTTGGCATGTGTGTTCAAAATCACAAGAGATATGGAGACTATCAAGTGGGATAACTCTGGAAGCATTGTATAAGAGTTAAGCTCCTTTTTTGACTTAGATTTGTTGCATTATCCAAGTCCTGCAACCAAGCCTTGCCATCGTTGGGGGTACTCTTGTTATGAAATTGTATCAATTTCCTAGCACCTACTCATATTTAAATCAAATTTGTCAATCAATTGAACTACTGCATGTCTTAGGCCCTTGCAAAAGCCGGACGGCCAGAAGAGAAGGTTGGTGACTATGTGTTGGTTGAAGACGTACAGAATAGCTGGGAAAAGAAGGACCAAGAGAGATCCAGTAGTCAAAGAATATTGAGTATGTCGGAGAAAGTTCTGCAGGCACAGAATAAATGGAAGGGTGCGGGGAAACTGGTGCTTCGAAAAGTTAGCACTGTAAGTATTTTCTCTATGTTCATATATCGCCAAAGGTGGAAGTACACTGGTGTCATCTTGCTCGTTTGTCCGTCCGTCACTTATGTCTGTCTGTCTGTCTGTCCATCTGTCTGTCTATCCTCATCTTGTGAAGACAATAGGTTTTGCAGAGATGTATAATTCCCATGCCCGACTTGTCCAACGTGGGTTTTTTTATCTGCCGACAAGTACATTTTTATTTGCCACTTGTCCATGGAAAAGTGAATCAAGGACAAGTCTTGTAATGGTACTTGATAGAGGTAAAAGATTGATTAGCTAAATGTTTGTATCAAAAGGTAGAAAATATTGTTTTCAATAAAGAAAATGCTGGGGTCTCTCTAAATCATCTATTCTCTTTTTTTGCGGACAGGTTCATGTTAATCTTGGACAAGTAGAAAATCATGTTTTACTTCAACACCCCTGGGTTTACTTGAATTTTTACAGAATTATCCTTTTTAACCTGACCATGCACATATCCTCGGATTTTTCGGTTTTCTGCTGGGTAATTATAAAACATCATCTTTTGGGGCTCTGATGTTCCATTTCTTTATTCCGTTGTTACAGTTGACTACGTTCCATATCCAAAGAAATCTGAAAAGTCTGTTCTCAGAATGCGACTGCAGCCTGATTGCAGTATTCATTATTCATGATTGATAATTAACAAATCACTGCTTTCAAAAAGGTCAACAACAAATCAAAAGACTTGTGTAAGATTGGATTACTGTTGAAGTCCGACTTCTGCTACAAGTTGTTTCAAATAAATTTATGGATTAGCAACTAAATCTTGTAACTATAGCTAGGACATGTAGGTAGCGCTCAAAACAGTTTTCTGTTAGGTGACCATATATTTAGCAGATAAACGACTTTTATTATTTGAGAAGTGTGTCATGACTGAGGTCAAGAGGAGGGGCCAGTGGTCAGCTAATCCCACACATTTCATACGTAGTTTGATGGTAAAATAATTAACCCATGAATCTCCTTCTTCTTACTTTCATTCAATGGCTGAAGCTGTATTGTTATCAGACAAGAGGACCCTGAGGGCTCTAAATCGCGCACCTGATTAATGTTTTAATAATGCCAAATGTCTAGGAGAAGGAGATCAAATGCAATCAATTATTTAGTAGTACAAAGTGAACAAGAGGACCATGATGGTCCTTCAGTCTCTTTGATCCTTGGGACATCACATCAATTAAAAAGGCAGATGTCATAAAGAAGATAATTTCTACATAAAACCAAGTTTCACAAAGTTTGGACCATATTTGTTGCCATTAGAGTTATTTCAAGTAAATTATCATTAAGACTCCTTTTCCTGTGATATGGCATGAATCCTTCCCATTTTTAATAGAGTTCATTCTTGTGACCTGGAAAATATTTAGACCAAGTTACACGAAGATTGAAGCTTATTTGTGACTTCCGGAGCTCTTACAAGAAAATTGTCATTAAGGCACCTTTTCCTGTGATATAGCAGGGATACTTTCAATTTTCAAAAGAGTTCATCCTTGAGACCTAACAAACATTCTGACCAAGTTTTATGATGATTGACCATATTTGTGGCTTCTAGAGTGTAAACAAAAAAATATCATTAAGGCCCCTTTTCCCGTGATATGGTATGGATCCTTTCTATTTTAAATAGGGTTCATCCTTGAGACCTGATAAACATTTTGACCAAGTTTCATGAAGTTTTGGCCATATTTGTGGCCACTAGAGTGTGATGAAGAAAATTGTCATTAAGGCCCCTTTTCCCCTGATATGGCACGGATCTTTTCCATTTTAGCAATTTTTACAAGGGACCACTCAAGGAATATTTCTGCCAAGTTTGGTTGATTTTGACCTAGAAGTTTTGAAGGAGATGTCTTTAAAGAAATTATTGACGTTGTGACAGACAGATGGACCGACAGATAGATTGACAGAAGGATGCCAGACATTGATAGATCATAATAGCTCCCTTGAGCACTTTGTGCTCAGGTGAGCTAAAAAGAGGATAATTGTTTATTTCAGTGTAATATCTAAAGTTACAGATGAAAATATGGCTTTTGTTTTTCACTAAATGAAAGATTCATGGATCTTAAACATGAAAAAAGGACAAATTTTCTTAGAGCTCCTTATTTAACATGTGATTACTAGGCAACATCATGACTTCATGTCAATGGCTCAGCCCAATACAGTTGTAACTGCCTATATGTTTATAGGCATTTGCAACTGTTTTGTGCTGAGCCATCAATTTGATTACTGGGCCTCGCTTTTAAAATATCAAATAGAGTGTTCTAAACAAATATCTAGAGAATAATATTTCAGAAAATTAACTGGTTTTGTGGTGGGATTATTAAGCAATAATCTATAGTCTGTTTGACTTCTATATGGACCGAGCTGCAGCAATAGCGCAGTTGGTAGCGCGCCAGACTTCTAATCCAGGGTCCTATATTCGCACGGGTTCGATCCCCGGCCGCTGCACTTATCCTTTCCGACATTTGTCTTCCAGAAATGGGTAGATAATTGTAAACCTATGTGGAATAGCAACTGGAGGCTAGGAAAGGGATGTGGTGGTAGTACTGGTGTGAGAAATACCAGGAATCCATCGTAAGGTGCTCCAGTTTTCGCGATATATCTGAAAGATCGTTGAAAGCGACATTAAACTCAATTCAAATCAAATTCTATATGGACCGACATTTCACAGAAAATCTCAGAATCGAATTAATTAATCGTATTTTTTTCTTGGCATATCATATTTTCTATCTAATACCATGAAGAATTTAGTTTTTCAGAATTTTGATCGTAAAATACTTATTAGCTGTTTCGGAGAAAACCCGAGGTATTGCTATAGCCTCCGTGTCATCGTTGTCGTCGTGCGAAAACTTTGACATTTTGTTATATCTCTGGTTTGACTGAAGGCATTCACTTGAAACTTGGCACAGATGTTCACCATCAAAAGAGCAACCTATACTATCAAGGGGGATAACACTAGATGCATTTTGTGCAAATTATGCCCCTTTTTCGACTTAGATTTTTCCCATCATCCAGCACTCGACAGCTGAGCGTAGGCACCCGTAGACGGTGCTCTTGTTTTGTATTTCTGTCTACATGTTAACTCTCAGTCGTTCATACCTTCTTGTGACTGTATTAAACAAAACAGCAAATTGTCTATCCAAAATAGTTCTGATTTGCATAGGGCCTGAGTCAAAAGTGTATGATTTAAATTGTTTCGTTTTGGTATAAAATCAAGTATTTTCATAAGAAATCGGATATCAATTCTGGGTGTATATTCTCTTTGTTTAAAGACAGTTTGACCTGATAATTGGAAATTGTTTTTATCTATTCTGAGATGTACCCCACACTCCCTTAATTAGACCAATCAAAAAGCATAATTTTTACTAAGACCTTAGGATTTTCACGAGGAAAATTAGATAAGCAGGCGAGTAATAACGGTACAAATCACGTTATATTCAAGTTCAAGATGAAATGACCGTCGATATGCTAATTAGCATGTCCAAATAAGGAATAATAGGCATTTCTTCTGTCAAATGTTTAGTATAAAGCCACATGTTTTTACTATTTTCTTACTACTAAACAGCCTTCATCACCCCTTATGTTTGAGAGTTACAAATGCGAAAATATTAACATTAATCAGATAGGCAAAATCATTATTTTGAAATCATTTCATTTTCAAAAAATATTTTTTGGAATGGTATTAAGCTGAAATTAAGATTTTTCTACATAAAAATCTTTCATTCATACGCAATTTAATGTAATTGATGAAAAGGTTGGTCCATATAGAAGTCAAACGGACTATACCATTATATCTCAATAATCTTCCAAAAGGCATTAAGGAATAATTCATACCTTACAAGAACCAAAATTTATAAACATATTTTCAAATCAACAGTTAACCATAATATTTAAATTATGTTCCTGTTTTGTTTTGTTTTTTCAAGTAAACAGACTCAAGTTACCTACAAAAATCTTGTAAATATCTACCAAATGAATATTTAAGTTAAGAAAGTATCCTTGAAAAGATTATCAAATCATGAATGAGTCAAGTGGAAAAGAAGAAAGCAAAAAAAATCAGTTTCCACTCATATATTTCAGGATCTGAGTAGTCGTGCCTGGGTTTCTACCATGTTGTCTAAAGAACAGAGGGTAAGATCCTATTATCATTTTTAGCTTGACTGTTTTCAGAGAAAACCGGAGGTATTGCTATAGCCATTGAGTTGTCATCGTTCTTATTATCATCATACAAATACTTTGTCATTTTGTGTGATTCAACTGGAGGCAGTTACTTGAAACTTGGTATGCATGTTCTCTATCAAAAGAGCAACATACACTGTCAAGGGGGAAAACTTGATGCATTTTGTGCAAATTATGCCCCTTTTTATGCCCCATTTCCAAGAAGTGGGGGTATAATATTGCTTTGCACTTGTCCGTCTATCAGTCGGTAAGTTTGTCTGCCTGTAGACCTTTTTTTTCTGGAGCATATGTAAAAAAGTATGCAATCTAGAATCATGAAACTTCACGGACGGATAGATCTCATTAAGGAGAAGTGCAGTGCACAAGAACCATAATCCTACTCATTTTTTAGCTCACCTGAGCACGACCGTCGTCAGACGTGCATCGTGCGTCGTCCACAATTTCTTTAAACATCTTATCCTCCTTAACCAGTGGGCCAATCTTGATTAAACTTGGCAGGGATATTCCTTGGGTCCAGCTCTACCAAGTTTGTCTATATCAAGAAATCCACCCTTAACTTCCCCTTTACCCTTAACAAAAAGGGTGAAAATATGAAAATCTTTAAAAATCTTCTTCTTTGAAACCAGAATGCAGACAGCTTTCATATTTGGTATGTAGCATCATCTAGTGGACTTTTACCAAGTTTGTTCATATCAAGACCCTTTGGTCATATTTGGGCTTTGCCAGGGCCCAACCCTTTTTACATAGAATCAAAGAGCGAAAATCTTTAAAAATCTTCTTCTCTGAAACTAGATGGCAGACAGCTTTCATATTTGGTATGTAGCATCATCTAGTGGGCCTCTACCAAGTTTGTTCATATCAAGACCCTTGGGTCATATTTGGGCTTTGCACGGACACATCCCTTTATCTCTTATGAGCACGAAGGGTAAAAAAATGAAAATCTTCAAAAATCTTCTTCTATGAAACCAGAAGGCAGACATCTTTCATATTTGGTATGTAGCATCATCTAATGGACCTCTACCAATTTGTTCATATCAAGACCCTAGGATCATATTTGGGCTCCACCCGCGCGCAACCCTTTTTACATAGAAGCAAAGAGTGAAAAGGCATATCTGTCTTGCTCTTTGCTGAAAACGTTCCATGGTATTGATCTCAGGCAATTATCTTCTTTTTGACATCTGCCTATCTAATTAATGTGATGTCCCAGGGGTCAAAGAGACCCAGGTGAGCGATCTAGGAGCATCTTGGTCCTCTTGTTTAAATTAATTACCCTTTCTTAATTGTTAAAGACTATGCCATTGACCTGCTCTTATGGGGGCATGAATGTTTAACAAACAACTCTTGTTTGTCTTAGATTTTTGTTCATCATCCAGCAGTCAACAACCTAATGTAGGCACCTGTAGGCAGTTCTCTTGTTCTACAATTAGACCCTTTTGAAAGGGAGGTAATAGCTATTAAAGATTCCTTAAGTACAAAGAGTAGTTATTTTTTATGATAAACAATGTTTTAAAATTGTTTGAAAAAAAAACACACTAGGATATATATCACAAATACACATGTAAGTCCAGCCCTGTATTCAGGACGACAATTCAAGGCAAACTCTTTTCAAATTATACAAACTATGCACATGAGCTTGCGTGCAAAGCGAGGCATAATTTGAAAACAGTTTGACCCGTTTTGTCATCCTGAACACAGGGCTGTTTTTATGGAGTTTCTTTTGTCTATTATGGCTGAATGAATTATAAATGATAAATGATATTAAATTTTTAAGGGCTCAAGCATTCGAATGATAATGAAATTATTTTCATCTTCCAGTATTCTTACTTTAATTTTACTTTCTTTCAAACATTTCACTCTTTACTTCTTGAATTCTCTGCATTAGCCAAAATATTGTCGACTTTCTTCCAAAACCTTATAACTACAGTTTCAAGCTGTAGCTACAAGATTTAACCCTTTCCTGTTTTACAAAATTTTGAACCTGTCCAAATTCAAAGGTTTTGCAGACAAAAATTTAAAGTGGATTTAATTTGAAAAATAACCATTCAGTAGGGTAGAAAATAGTGTGGAAAAAGAAGAAATTGCTTGTCAGAAGCAATTTCTTCTTTTTTCACAATGTTTTCTCAATCATAAAATCACAGGCACATAAAAAGCAGGGATTAAACAGCAAAGGGTTAAACAGAACACTGACGATATGTGAAATATAATTTGTCAATCTTATATTACAGAGGAAATATGACGAAACAAGTCCTCCATCCGGTGATTGGGATAAGGATGAGAATATGTTCCTAGTGTGTGTATATAATGTATCTCCAGATCAGCCCTATACCATCTTCAAGGCTCCGATATCGAGTACAGCACAAGATATTATCACTCAGGTATGTTTGCCAAAATATTTTTAGCATCACTTAGTCTAGTGAGGCTATTGTCGTGGCCTGGTGTCTTTCATGTATCTATCTGTTTGGCTGTATGTTCAACCATTAACCTTTTCTTCAAATGTCTTTTGCTCTGAAACCACTGGTTGGGCTGATTATAAGGGCACTATGGGCTACCAAGGAATCAGAATAGGGCCAGATATGGTGAAATATTGAAACTAAAATGTCTTTCTGAAACACAAATGCTCCAGAAAACAGCATTTTTTTAAAAAAAATTAACCTTGACAGATGAACTTGACCTTGTCACTTGACCTTGGTATCCATAGATGTGTATCACAGAGATCTATCATCATACTAGATATGAGTATTGTATCTTGAATAGCCTTGAAGTAAATGGCAATGTTGAGGTTTTTGGTTAAGTTTTGCAGACAGACAGACAATGTTAAAACAAGATGTCTCAGAGCTTTCAATGAAAATCTGAAAAATCTTCATTTCTGAAACTTTTAATTGGAATTGAATCAAACATTACAGGAAAGATTCCTTGCATATGCTCTTTCAGATTCCCTCCTTTATTTAATCCTGATCAGTCTGATAACACATGCCCTCCAGGCTGTTGAGTCATCAAAAACCAGGGCCACTTATAGTGAAATAATAAAAAAATTCTTCTCTAAAACTACTAGGCAGAATTAAACTAAACTTTCCCAGGTTTGATACTCGGCCGCGGCAAATACCCTTTCAGACAAAAATGTTGTCCATCAATGGTTTGATATTGCAAACATGTGTGATGGAGCAGCTGGAGGCTAGGTATGGGTGTTGTGGTAGTGGTTGTATGAGAAACAATAGGAATGAATGTTTGGATCTTTTGCTGTGAGATTACTTTGTTTAAGCCTCATCTGCCTGATAACATTGGCTCTACAGGCTATCGAGTCACCTTAAAAGGGTCTCAAAATGTTGAAATACAAAAATATATTCTTCTCTGAAACTACTGAACAGAATTCAGCCAAACTTCAAAGAAATGATGTGTTCCACGGTGAACACTAAAATACAATACTTCAGAGTGTTAGGGATCGAGTCTCGCCTTGTACTCAAGTGCTACATGAACCCAAGTGATCCATTTTCCATTCAAAGATTTCTGTAAACTTGCATATCTGGTGTCAGTTCATATGTGGGCAATGGTGAGGTGCAAATAAGAATAATCAAAACATTCTGTTTTTAATGTCATTTTATTCAAAGAAAAAGAGCAAACAAGATTTTTCAAGAACTTACATACCAATATAAAAACTCAGCTACCACAAAGGTAGGTATATAATTATATTTAAATTAAGATGTACCATTTAGTCCCAATCTAAGAAATAAATACTTACCATTTAAGAGATGAAGAGAGTGTTTTTGATTTCATTGAGGTATGAAACTTAAAACCTTAATTGCACTTTTTGAATACGTAAAGCATGAAGCAAAAATGTAAGATTTGTCAAGCATGAAACAAATTGAAAAAAATAATACTCTTTTCTGTTTTATAATTTAATATCATGTAAAAAAAAGTATAAAGATTTCACCATTAAAAGACAGTTTTAAGTAGGATTACTTTGTGCGCAAGCTTACAAAATGGCTGGGTAATCAAAGTTGTTTTCATAGAAGAATAAAACTAACTTTTCAGCAATCAGAATGCACTAATATTAGATTATATACATTTGTTGAAAAACAGCCAATGGTCTACTGTTTGGTAACTGCACATCTGGGTTCAAGGTTATAAAATTCTTCTCATTCTCAAATCAGAATTTACTAAGATTTCAAATTTAGATAAAATCTGTGATTCTTTAATAATACTGTAATAAATATGTTACAGATTCTTAAATTTTAAGTTTGAGACAATTCTCGGTTAAGAATGAGAAAAAAATTAACACCTAAGGCTCAGCCCTATGTTCCAGATGACAAAACAGTGCAAACTGTTTGCAAATTTATACCTTGCTTTGCTTGCAAATTGAACATGCAAAGCAGGGGTATAATTGGCAAACAGTTTGAACTGTTTTGTCACCCTGAGCACAACACTGATTAAGGCCTTTATATTCAATTGTAATTTCCAAATCCGAATTTCCACACCCCTTATCATCTCGGTTGGCTTTACAGTCTGGTTTGTGATGGTTTTGGTCATTTTCTAGATTGTTTATTTTCATATTGGCCACTTCATATCCCAGTTGGTAGAGCGTTGGACAGTCAATCTTTAGGCCCAGGATTCATTCTCCAATGGCTGAATTCATCCTTTCTGACTACTTGTCTTTTACTGTTGTAAGGTGCTCATGCCTCCGGGATATGACTGAAAAATTGTTAAAAGAGGTGTTAAATTCATTCAAATTAAACAAACTAATCATCTCTTTTTTGCTGTACAGTCTAATTTTTGATAGTCTTGATCAGGGCCAAAGGTTATAAAACTTTTCTCAGTTTCAACTTAGAATTTTCTCAAATTTTAAATTTAAATAAATGCATAAATAAATCACTATTAAAAGAAAATATTAATAAGTTGTTGTTTATAACAACTTATTAATATTTTCTTTTATGGTAATACATTAAAAATGACCATTGAGACATAATTATGGTTTTAATCTGGAATTGAAATTTGAGAAAATTTTGAAATTGGGCATGAGAAAAAGTTTTATAACCTAGGGCCCTGATCCTAAATGGTTTATTTTCATATCAAAAGGCATAAATAAATGGTGACAATGTTACAGAGGTTCCTATTAAGGCTTGATTTCCATTTATGGATTTTGTGTTAAATACATGACACAAAAACAGTAAATAATAAGTCTTTTCTTTGATATTGACTGCTGTGGTTTTGAATAATAACCAACCTGAAGTTTCATTTTGTCTTTAGGCCACCAAAATGTGGTAAATACAGCTTTATTCAAGCTGTATGCAAGCTGTATTTACGATAATTTGGTCGCTTATTTATGATTTATATTTTTATTTTTTTAAATCTGTGGCCTGTCATGCCAAAAGGGACCATCTGGGTAATGCGTAAAGTGTTGACCCTAGTCAGACTGTGCGGACTGCGCAGACTGACTGGGGTTGAAATTCTTTGCTCCATACTTATTTTCAGAATTTAGAATGATCAATCTTACTTCCAGTGAAAGAATTCTTGAAATGTGACTTCTGGTTGACCTATGCTGGATCAAATCTCGTTTTCAATTATTCAGTTTACAGAATTCTTAGATGGTCCCTTTTTGCGTGATGGGTCACTTTTATTATTATCATGTTTATTTGTTACAGGCAATGATGAAAGCTCATAGATCAGAAGAGGAAGATCCGAGAAACTTCTTTTTGCTTGAAGAGCTCGACATTCTAAGTGACAGCCATCTTGGTCCTACCAAAAAACGAGACAGTGAGGTGTTTAGGCGCATCCTGGCTTCGGATGAGAATGTGTATCATGCTCAGAGTGAGTGGAAGATAAACGGAAGATTTGTACTCGTAGATCGTGATATGGTGGAGTTTGATCAGGATGTAGCCGTAAGTCTGTTTTAATTATTGGTCCTTAAATATCGATTTAACTTTGATTTTGATGCTAGTTTTTCAACAGCAATGTGGGATGTGCAGCTGGTGGTTTTGATGAAATGTTGTGGTTGAAATAGTGCGAGAAAAGAAAGGAAACAATCGGTAGGTGCATGCACCAGCTGCGTCTATATAACTTAAATAATGTTGAAAGTGTCATTAACACCCATACAAACATACCAATTTAATCTTCATTAGTTCAAAAATAGTCTCTTTAACTCTTACAACTTCATGTAAATAGCTCTACTGGCCATAGGTCAGAAGAGCTACAGCAATGGTGTGTTTCTAGTCTGTCCGTCTATATGTCTGTCTGTATGTCCAACTGTCTGTCCAACTGTCTGTTAACTTTTCCTAGTTATTGCCAAAAAGTCTCTAGTTTCCATCCATTTTGCTTCAAACTTTCACTGGGTGATTTTCCCTAAAATCAGCATTGTTCCTTTCAGAAATGGGTCATGTCAGTCAAGTGTCAAGGAAAAAGGGTCCTTATGGAAATCTGATCAAAACATCATCTTTATCAGAATAGAGTCCACATTTTCTTCCAATCAATGGGTCTATAAAATTATTGGCTTTATAAGTGTAGCATTTAGCCTTCAATTAATAATACTGGAACTCCAAATACTGTCTTGTACAAATAATTCAAAATTGACTTGCAAACTAAATGAAGAAAAACTAGAAGCTTTATGCTGATTGCTTCAAACTTTTCAAAATTAGTTTGAATAAGGTGTAACTCTGCTTAAAACCATCTTTCAGTTACATCCCAGGGACACCCTACCCTTCACCCTTTCCTTCAACGTACCCTACACCTTTCCCAACACTCTACCCTACACCCTACCATTTGTCCTACTTGCACCCACCCCTACATCCTACCCTTCATCCTACCCTTCACCCCACCCTGCACCCTACCCGTCACCCTATCCTACACCCTACCTTACACCCTACCCTGCACCCCACCCTGCACCCTACCCTACACCCTACCCTGCACCCTACCCTTCACCCTACCCTGCACCCCACCCTGCTGCCTCCCTGCACCTCACCCTGCACCCTACCCTACACCCTACCCCGCATCCTACCCTGCACCCTACCCTACACCCTACCCTTCACCCTTCACCCTACCCTGCACCCAATCCTTCACCCTACCCTTCACCCTACCCTACAACCCCCCCTGCAACCTACCCTTTACCCTACCTTGCACCCTACCCTACACCCTACCCTTCACCCTACCCTTAACCCTACCCTACACCCTACCCTGCACCCTATCCTGCACCCTTTTCCACACCCTACCCTCCACCCTACCCTGCACCCTACCCTACACCCTACCCTTCACCCTTCACTCCACCCTACCCTGCACCCTACCCTTCACCCTACCCTGCACCCTGTCCTTCACCCTACCCTGCACCCAATCCTTCACCCTACCCTTCACCCTACCCTACACCCCCCCCCCCCCCCCCCCCCCCCGCAACCTACCCTTTACCCTACCTTGCACCCTGCCCTGCACCCTACCCTTCACCCTACCCTCCACCCTACCCTACACCCAACCCTTCACCCTGTCCTTCACCCTACCCTGCACCCAATCCTTCACCCTACCCTTCACCCTACCCTACACCCCCCCCCCTGCAACCTACCCTTTACCCTACCTTGCATTCTGCCCTGCACCCTACCCTTCACCCTACCCTCCACCCTACCCTACACCCTACCCTTCACCCTACCCTGCACCCTACCCTTAACCCTACCCTACACCCTACCCTGCACCCTATCCTGCACCCTTCTCCACACCCTACCCTCCACCCTACCCCACACCCTACCCTCCACCCTACCCTGCACCCTACCCTACACCCTACCCTTCACCCTTCACTCCACCCTACCCTGCACCCTACCCTGCACCCTACCCTACAACCTACCCTACACCCCACCCTGCACCCTACCCTTCACCCTAACCCTGCACCCCAATCTACACCCTACCCTACACCCTACCCTGCACCCCACCTTGCACCCTACCCTTCACCCTACCCTTCACCCAACCCTTCACCCCACACTGCATCCTACCCTTCACCCTACCCTACACCCTACCCCACACCCCACCCTGCAGGGTGGGGTGCAGGGTAGGGTGCAGGGAAGGGGGTAGGGTAGGGTGCAGGATAGGGTGGAGGTTGAGTTGCAGGGTAGGTTCCAGGATGGGGTGCAGGTTAGGGTTCAGGGTAGGGTGTATGGTAGGGTGCAGGGTAAGGTGCAGGGAAGGGTGCAGGGTACGGTGTAGGGTAGGATGCAGGATAGGATGTAGGAAAGGGTGCAGGGTAGGGTGTAGGGTAGGGTAGAGGGAAGGGTGTAGGGAAGGGTGTAGGGTAGGGTGAAGGGTAGGGTGTAGGGTTGGGTGTAGGGTAGGGTGCAGGGTAGGGTGTAGGGTAGGGTGGAGGGTAGGGTGTGGAGTAGGGTGGAGGGTCGAGTGTGGGGAAGGGTGCAGGATAGGGTGCAGGGTAGGGTGTAGTGTAGGGTGCAGGGTAGGGTGTAAGGTAGGGTGTGGCGTAGGATGGAGGGTAGGGTGAAGGGTAGGGTGCAGGGTAGGGTGTGGGGTAGGGTTTAGGGTAGGATGAGGGGTAGGGTGTGGGGTAGGGTGTGGCGTAGGATGGAGGGTAGGGTGGAGGGAAGGGTGAAGGGTAGGGTGCAGGGTGGGGTGCAGGATGGGGTGCAGGGTAGGGTGCGGGGTAGGGTGACAGGTAGGGTGGAGGGTTGGGTGCAGGTAGGGTGCAGGGTGGGGTGCAGGGAAGGGTGCGGGGTAGGGTGGAGGGTAGGGTGCAGGATGGGGTGCAGGGTAGGGTGCGGGGTAGGGTGAAGGATGGGTTGCATGGTAGGGTGCAGGGTGGGGTGCAGGGTAGGGTGCAGGGTAGGGTACAGGATGGGGTGCAGGGTAGGGTGCGGGGTAGGGTGACAGGTAGGGTGTAGGGTAGGGTGCAGGGTAGGGTGCAGGGTGGGGTGCAGGATGGGGTGCAGGGTAGGATGTAGGTTAGGATGTACGGTAGGGTGGAGGGTAGGGTGTAGGTTAGGGTAATGGATAGATACAGGGTTAGTTGTGGGTTAGAGAAAAGTTGAGGCTAAAGGGAAAGGTAGGGGGCAGGGTAGGATAAGGTAGGGAAGATATCCAAGTTTTGAAAGTCTCT
Organism: Fragum whitleyi; assembly: GCA_948146395.1. Lineage (NCBI taxonomy): Eukaryota > Metazoa > Mollusca > Bivalvia > Cardiida > Cardiidae > Fragum > Fragum whitleyi. The sequence goes on from OX411555.1 coordinate 18,619,543, forward strand.
TGCATTCCAACAAACATATGGCTATTGTTCTTCAAAACCTCATGTCTATAGTTACAAATATTAAGGATTACATCCACACATTATTATTATCAATTCCTTCTTATTCCATTTCAGTTTGAGAAGAAAAAGAAGAATGTGCATGTTAAAGGTCAGATGTACCAAAACACAGTCACAAGTTCACTTGCCCGGAAATTCTGTTCTAAACTGTCACGTGAATCGGACCAATCAGAGACAAGCAGTACCCAGGACGAGTCAACATCTGCCGGAACTAAGTCACGAACAGGTAAGAATATGCTCAGGGGCCAGTATTATCAAACCACTAACACGTATTTTTGTCTTACTGATGACTTTCAAAACAACAACAACAACAATCACTTTGCACAGGTATTGATAGATTGGTGATATGTGGTTTTTGTCCTTAGTTTGTGATAAGTCATTGTTAAGACAAAAATGAATCTTAAAGGTTTTGATGAATCTGGCCCTGGGTTCAAGATGAAAACATTTCAGAAATTGTGCCCTGCTTTACAGTTACACTCGTGACTAATCTCTTTTTAAAACATCTATTTCATGGAGTTTCCAAATGGTCCCTTTTTCGGTGACAGTTCACATTTATATTTTTTTTTTTTTCTCTTTGGCTAGATGGGTAAAGAGATGAAGAGAGTTTTTTTTTTTTATCTCATTGAGGTATGAAACTTAAAACCTAATCACACTGTATGAATACGTGAAGCAGATTCATACAAATGTGTGAATAAGTTTTTAGTTTTCTACCTCCATGAAATTAAAAAAATACTCCTTTCATATCTTATAATTTATATTATGAAACCAACGATGTAAATATTTCATAATATTGAGACAGATTTCTTTTGGGACTACTTTATGCCCAAGGTCACAAAATAATTGCAAACTCAATCTCATTTTCATTGAGGAATAAAATTATTCTTTAAGCCAATCAGAATGCACAAATATTGATGGAAAATTATAATCAAATACAATGCATTTCATAATTTCAAAATTAGACTTCAAAAATTTACTCAACACTCCCAATATATAGAATTAACTTAAACTTTATTTTGTAAACTTTTCATCCTCCAATAAATCAAATTGCATTCGTATAAATGTTTATGACTTAAGCTTAACGTTATTTTAATTTCAGGATCCGATAGTCCAACGATTCCGATCAACCTCTCCCTTCTACCAACATTCCAATCCTCGGGGATCGGACAGGCCATGTCTGTCTTGCCACCGAGTCCAAGTCCAAGCGCCGGCCAGACATCGTCATCAAAATGGAAGCGTATTTTGAAACTAGGAAAAACTTGAAGTGAGAAGTGAACTTAACAGGAGAAATGAACTGAACGAGCCGAATCTACTAAACAAGTGAAATGAACTGATCAAGCCAAATGTACTAAACAAGCCAAATGAACTAAACAAGCCAAAGTACAGAAAGAAGAAAAAACGTTTGTCATGAAATTGACTGTGGAAGCCTGTTTTGGTTACCTCCCACAAGAGTGATTAAACTCTTGTTAATACGTCCTGGACATTTTCCTGGTGTAGACAAATCTTTGAAAGCCAGTATAGTCTAAGATCAGCCAGCACAGATGTGCAGTCTGATCTTAGCCCAAACTACCTGATTTCTACTTAATCATTGTGTATAAAAATAAACGAGAGAAATTTTTAGACAGTATATCAAACTTTTATCTTATGCTTGACTGTAGAAGTCAGTTTGGTTACCTCATGCATGAAAAAAAATCAGACAGAACCCAGAGAGATGTAGACATTCCCGATAAAGACTTTCATTCATAACATACAGATACCATATTTCTCCTAATAAATGCTCCTGGGAGCTATACATAACATGGTCAGGGAGTCTGCATTTTAGTCTGCATTTTCTGATTTAAAAATCATTAAAATTGACGTCTTTTAGGTCCTTTCCCTTAAATTTGAGGTGAATTACCTCTAAACAATCATATAAATGATTGGTTAGAGGAAATTCATCTCAATTAGAGAAGAAGTCTCAAAAAGCTCCTAAAATGTAGGTGTATGAAGTGGATTCTCTTAGTAAAAAATGTAGGGGTGCTACTGTTAGGGAAAGCGCTATTATTAGAGGAAATACAGTAACCCTTACTGGTGTTATTGTTGTAACAATTAAATCAATCAAGGAACTTGTAGAGTCCATTTTTAATTACCTGGAACATTTGCATATCAAGGGGTCAGTGCAACACTATTGTAAGTGCCTATATATTTATAGGCATTTACAATAGTGTTGTGCTGACTCTTTGAATTATGCATTAATCAATTGTCCCCGTCTGGTTGGAAAATCGCCGTGAAAAGGCTTGATACAACGCGACCATTTCTAGCCGCGAACTTTTCTAGGTTTACAGTAATTAATTGTCCCCGTCTGGTTGGTGTTTTCATACGGTTACAAACATCGTGGAATTAATAAGGAAGATGATTTTGGAATGAGTGTGTAAAGCGAAGTATGAATAGAATCTAAGGGACGTAATACATATTGCTTACTTTATCCAAATTGGACAAAAGTAAGGATATTTTATCACATCCCTTTATTACAATCTACATACTTTTATATGTGTCTTCACAGATAAATTAGACATTTTAAAATGTACACCGGCCTATTAAATCATTTTGAAATTTGTTCAAAGTGTTTTTGAATAATTTTAGACCAATTTTTGAATGGTTTGCATGAAAGTTTGGAATGAATGAATGGAGCGTTGAGAAAGTGATTTAGAAAGGTTTTGATCAAGATTTCAATTTCACAATGTTACTAAGTTGCTCAACGAACAGGATTGCCAACAAAAAATAATTAGATTTAAGTGAAAGTAATATAAACATTGTTAATTACAGTTGCCATTAAGGTATTACACCCCATATAAGATGCAATGAAATTGGTGATACTCCAGGTGACAATTTTTTATTGCAAAAGCCTCGCTAACTTCATTGTCAATATTTAGTTTCAGAAAATTATAGATGTTTCAGTGAATTATTTCAGGCTCAAAAGCCTTTGTCTAGTTTTTATAGGACTTAAAAGCACCAGTCCTGTGTTCAGGATGACAAAAGAGTGCAAACTGTTTGCAAATCATACCCCACTTTGCAGGTGAACTTGTGTGCAAAGCAGGGTTTAATTTGCAAACAATTTCAATGGCTCTGCGCAAAGCAGTTGTAACTGCCTATAAACATATAGGCAGTTACAACTCTTTCACACTGAGCCACCAGTTTGCTTATTTTTGTCATTGTGAGCGCAGGGCTGGAAGACTTATAATTCCAAAAAAGGAAATGATGAACCGTCAAACCAAAAGAAATCATCCTCAAATACACTTTATACTCCAATAAACGCAGTGAAAAAGACCCTCATCCCTATAATACAAAAAGTAGCCAGCATATCAGACTGTGTAGATTGCACTGTCTGGCCAAGCTCGAAATTTTTAATCCTTTTAGAATGAAGATTTTCCTTATATACCATTATTATTCGACCATACTATATATTTGATTTTGGAATACAACCTCTGCCAAATCTGCCCTGCATTCATGATGACAAAATAGTGTGAACTGTTTGAAAATTTGCAAAATGGTGCAAAAAGTTTGCAAATCATATCCCGCTTTGCAAGTAAGTGAATGTGCAAAGCAGAATATAATTCGCAAAAATTTATTTTGTCATTATTTTGCATAGGGCAGATCTTATTTTCTGTAATAAGTTTTATAAGAATTCCTTGATTAATCTTTTTTCAATGTGTGAAATCAGGCGGATTGAAACCAAGGGCGTAGCTCCCATTATGCAATTGCATAATACAAATAAATCCTCTTTCGAAAAATGTCAATGATGAAAGATCATAACATCAGATCTACAGCTTATACAAGCTGTAGTTACAATGTTTTGATTATTCATGCAGCTCAAATCATAGAAAAGGGGAGCGGATGGCGGACATGCTCTTTTGTCACAGTCCTAATATCGCCTTTATCCTATATATTTATTGAAGACAGGCTTGCCTGTCTTTCAATATAGGGATCGTCGCCATCGGATTCTGATAACAAACCTACATGTGTCATTACGATCAAAAAAGTAGACCCATTCATAAAAATAAACGCGGCAAAAATAATCAATGGTATAGTAATATACCGTAAAATTTTGGTGCTGACCTAAATTCTGGCCGGGACCTCAGGGGAGTGAACACGTGATCTATGCAGAAGTCGCCTGCAGAAACGTGTTTTGGCTTTCGAAAGTGGTGCTGTTTTATGGCGTTTTTGGCTGCAATCTTTTGCATTTGCTCCAAATATTCAATTGCTTCCTACAACTGTTTTATGCATTGACAAGCTATTTTCAGTTCCCCATTTTAGACTCGATATTTCTCGTTAAATTTTGCGTTTGTGTGTCCTATAGGCTGCTTTATTTATCCGTCTCCCGGGCCTGTGGAGGTGTAAATGGTTAAATACTAAAATAGCACAAGGCTATTTGATTTAACTCGTAAACCCTCGGAATTCCCTAGGTTTGAATTTTTACTTGGATTTACTGAGAAATCATTTCGATGGCTTTTCAAATTACTTTATTATTAGGCCTGTTTTGTCTAACCATATTGTACGGCATTCGGAGGATCACTCGGCCATATCCGTAAACTACAACGGATCGTGATCGTAGTAATCACTCGGCAATCTTCGGGCGATCTCCGAAGTCTCCGATCTATCTAAATGTAGGTTACGGAATCGGCCGAGTTGAGACGAATGCCTGAGATTGGCCGAGTGGTGTTCCGAATGGCCTGTAAAGTTGTACCACGCATGCGCGACCCCGGTTTTGAGTTGCCGCTTTTGTTTTCGACAATTTTCTGACAACAACAAAAACTGTTTTAGAAACTGGAATGGATTTAGTTGTAACATTCTGGAGTGGACTTGGAAAGAATTTTACTCAAGATGATAAATGCTGTAGCTCGGGAGTTCATTTTACGATCTTTCATATTGACAGTTTTGTCAAAATTGATAGTTCACCGGATAGTTCAATCCGAATCTTGATCTAGAAAAGCAGTCCCGTAGAAAAGGCCTGAAAGGTTGGTTGTCTTAACAGGTTAATGTATTATTTTGTAGTTACAATAATTTTCTACTAAGTAAGACCATATGCAACACGAATATCCTGAAAAGGAGATCAAAATATCTCAATGGAAAATTAGAAATAGAATGTTTCACTCCTGGAAGAAACTTAAATGGTATTCATAAAAAAATTAAGCTACAGCTATTGAACAGAAAAATACTTCTTCTTGGTAGTGACTTGGACTAGTAAAAGTATGAGAATATTGGTATTACTTTCATTGCTTCTTTTATGTGGAGATATTTAGTCAAATCCTGGACCAGATAATAAATGTAAAAGAAATTTGAACATATTTCAGATTTAGGGCAATATTCACCATGGCAATGAAATGTTCAGCTTTTCATCAAGGGGTAAGCAATGTGTGTCATGTGGATTAACATTTTTATACGCCCGAAGGGTCATATTATGTCATCGTCTGCATCGTCTTCTGTATGTCTGTGTCCGGTCCATAACTTTCATACTATAAGCCTATCGTCTTGAAACTTCACAGATGTATAGATCTCATAGCCAGGGTGTGCAGAGCGCAAGAACCACAACTCTACCATTTGTAACATTTGAGTTATTGCCCTTTGTTTGATTCAGTAAGCAAATTCGTGTCTGGTCCATAACTTCGAAACTATAAAGCCTATGGTCTTGAAACTTCACAGGTGTATAAATCTCATAGCTAGTATGTGCAGAGCGCAATAACACTAACTCTACCATTTATATTTTTTAGTTTTTGCCCTTTGTTTGATTCAGTTTGCAAATTCGTGTCCGGTCCATAACTTTCAAAATGCATGAACTATGAGGTTGAAACGTCACATGTATGTATAAATACAATATACTATAGTGTTTGCTAGAAAATACATCCTAAGGATCAATAAAATGTTCAAAACATCACCCATTTATTTCGGCGCTTCGGGCGTATAATGCCATGCCAAGCGGTGCTCTTTTTATATAAGATTTTTACGCATCCACTTAATGAGTTTGCATGGAAAAAGTCCGATTTGGATCATATTTTGATTGCTGGGGATAATCTATACAATTTTATAATACTGGGTTGCAATAATTCATATGAATTTTTAGAATTCAGGAATTGCCACGATATATCTGTTGGTCAAATGAATGTTTTTCATTTAGGATATTGAAAACATACACTGGAGGATGAATAGCAATTATGATGGCAGTTACCCACTTGTTAAGCTTGAAATTGGCTAGAGGGAAAAGTTTATCTGGAAGTAATGAGTCTTCAAAGTATAGCATATTCATGTGTAATGGCAGTGTAGTTTCAATATGTAACCATCAATGATTGTTTTGAATTTTTGATTCCCACTCAAGAGATCTTCTCAAAACGCCACAATTTTCACTCCAATTGTTAACACTCAGTCCTGTCTTCAATTTAGGCCTTTCAGGCCTTTGATCTATGTTGGTCGCCTACTTAGACTTAAAGTGCGTATAAATTTTAAAGTCCTAGTTATGCCTATGGAAACTATAGGCTTGTGCACTATCAATCACCTTATACGATAAAACTATATTTTTTAAGTGAAGAGAGTTATAGATTAAAAATTTGATAAACCTAAGAATGCTCGTCTTATCTGACTCAACTTCTAAGAGTATAAAATTCCTTTCTAACCCCCATACACCCATATCATGTGATGTAATCAGTAATGTTGACCTCATTTAAAGATCATCCATCACTAAATGATACACACATTGTATTGTAGCGTCATTCATATTTTGATTCATCACTCATGATTGTGCCAAATTATGTCAGTAGTTCCATGAAAAAATGCTTTACAGAGTAGGAGACTATTTGTACATGGAATTTCAACTTTGGTTTAAGCCTCCGGTCAGAGTCTTTGCTTTGCCCAGCAGGATGACAAAATGTTGCAAACTGTTTGCAAATTGTACCTTTCTTTGCATGTGATCTTGTATCATTTGCAATGTTCACTTGCAAATATTTTGCACTGTTTTGTCATTCTGAACGTAGGTTACTATCAGCACAGGCAATTGAATTATTTTAATATCAAGGATAATTGTTATAAAGCTCTATCAAAGTTGGCAGTATATTATTACAAAGAAAGTATTTTCACAACCACAAATTCAATATTCATTATCTATTAAAGATGAATCAAAGTAAAAGTTGCTATTTCCAGTCTCAAAAAACAATTACAAGTCAAACTAGTGAGCCATGAATGGCTTGTGTCGCTCCACAGGCTTGAAATTTTTGTAAAAACAAATAAATGTTTTGACTAGATTTTTAGATATTTGGGGTTCTACTGATGTTGAAAATGATTTTCAAAGTTTCAACTGTATAACAAATAGAGAAATGACCTCCACTCTTAAAAGACATATTTTTCATCAAATCAAAATAATTTTTGGCTGCTTGATAATGGGTCACCCAAAGATCATACCAAAAATTTTTTATTGATATCCATCGGTTACATTCTGAGAAAATGCTTTTCATAGTTTCCACTATTTAACATATTGAGAAATGACCTCCGCCCATAAAATACATATTTTTCATCCAATCAAAATAATTTTTGGTACACTGATAAAGGGTCACTCAAGGATCATTCCAGTGAAATTTGGTTGATATCCAAAAAGTAGATTCTGAGAAAATGAATTTCAAAGTTTCCACAATAAACCATATAGAGAAATGACCTCTGCCCATAAAATGCATATTTTTCACTCGACCTCAATGATTTTTTGTAGACTGATACAGGGTCACTCAAGGATCATTCCAGTGAAATTTGGTTGATATCCAAAAAGTAGATTCTAAGAAAATGATTTTCAAAGTTTCCACAATATAACATATAGAGAAATGACCTCTGCCCATAAAATGCATATTTTTCACTCGACCTCAATGATTTTTTGTAGACTGATACAGGGTCACTCAAGGATCATTCCAGTGAAATTTGGTTGATATCCAAAAATTAGATTCTAAGAAAATGATTTTCAAAGTTTCCACTATATAACATAGAGAGAATTGACCTCCGCCCATAAAATGCATACTTTCCATCCGATCACACTGATTTTTTGTAGACTGACAAAGGGTCACTCAAGGATCATTCCAGTGAAATTTGGTTGATATCCATCAGTTACATTCTGAGAAATTGATTTTCAAACTTTCCACTGTATAACATATAGAGAATTGAGTGTCAGTATTTATCTTAAAAATACAATGTTTTAAAGTTAAATGGTTTTAAAGTAAAATAAGGTGGTATAGACTAAGATAAGACTGCACATATGTGCATGCTGACCTTTGTCTTAACCACCTGCCAAATCAGGTTCAGTATCAAAAGGGGTTATATATGCAAAGAACCAAAAAGTCACCATTCACTTACATCCAAAGGCATTGTTGACCTCCGCTATTATAGAAATTGTTTCAATTATAGAAGACTTCAATGTTACACAGTTACTTTTACGGAATTTGAAAATAGAAACCATATTATGAGAATTCTTGAACAGGTCACATTCATAATATGAGCCTGTGCTTAAGATTTCCAACAATTTTAAATAACCGCAAAGCAAAGACTCTGACCAGTCTGTGCATCCGCACAGCCTGACCAGAGTCTTCACTATGCATTTAGTAGATAGATTAGGCCTTTAAGTATCTGTAGACCATCAGGTAACTTTATATTTACAGTATATGACTGTCTAGCTACCAATGTTTTCACCTCACGAAAATTTCAAATTGTTGGAAATGTCAAGCACAGGCTCATATATTATTGTTATTTGTTTTTATCATGTATTACAATTGCTTTGTTTCCAAAGTTTTTACACATATTTATAAGCTGTTGTTGTTATTGAGAAATTGATATTGTTATTTTCATTTGTGTACAGACTGAAATATGATGATGATGAAAAATAAGAATAAATATCAATTATTTATCCTATAGTTGTTTTTGTGTTATAGTGAATTAAATTACTCCATTTTGATGGCTTGGCACCAAACAGTTGTAACTGCCTATATATTTATAGGCAGTTACAACTGTTTCATGCTGAGCCATCGATTATTATGTTTTCACTACATGTATGAATTCGATCCCTACCCTAGGAAAGAACCAAGAAATGTTATTCTCTTTCATGAATCAAATTTAAGACCTCTTGGCGGCAGAGAAGCCTAGGCTCTACTTTGCAACTTCTGACATGCCAAAATATTTTTTGTTAATGACAAAATACAAGGGTACAGATATAGTTAAGAACATAGTGAAATTGACTATTATTCCAATCAAAATCATTCTTAATCGCTCACTCAGCGCTCCATTCATTCATTCCAGTCACTCACTAAAACCATTCAAAATGCTCCAAAAATCACTAATAGAATAGGATCAACAACTACATTCAAAATAACAATCGCTAGAAAAAATCCACAGTTTCAAAAAAAACTTGATTGAATTCTATAAGTGTGTTATGAGTTTGTGAAGACACAGAAAGGTATCCATAGAACCTGCAGATTTTATTAAAGGGAGGTAACAAATTTGCAAAACAAATGCTTTTCATAACCCTGCAAAACAAACGTTTTGGGGGTATACTGGAATCAGCCTCTCTGTCTTCCTGCTCAACTGTCTGTCCGTTGGCATACATACTAGTAATTTTGTGTCTCTAACCCCTCCTTTAGATTTTGTTCAATAGCTTTAAAACTTTAAACAAACATTTATCACATGTTGAAGGTTTGCAAGACTATTCATGAAACGTGGTCAGAATGTTTGTTAGGTCACAAGGATGAACCTTATAAAAATGGGAAAGACCTGTGCAACATCACAGGAAAAGGGGCCTCAATGACAATTTTCTTGTTACACTCTATAAGCCACAAATGTTGTCCAATCTTCATGAAACATGGTCAGAATATTTGTCAGATCACAAGGATGAAGCCTTTTGAAAATGGGAAAATCTGTGCCATAACACGTGAAAAGGAACCTTAATGACAATTTTCTTGTTTACACTCTATAAACCACAAATATAGTCCAATCTACATGAAACATGGTCAGAATATTTGTCAGATCACAAGGATGAAGCCTTTTGAAAATGGGAAAATCTGTGCCATAACACGTGAAAAGGAACCTTAATGACAATTTTCTTGTTTACACTCTATAAGCCACAAATGTAGTCCAATCATCCCGAAACTTGGTGAGATTGTTTGCCAAATCAAAAGAATGAACCCAATTGAAAATGGGAAGGTTCCGTGCCATATCGCCAGAAAAGGGGCATTATTGACAATTTTCTTTTTTACACCGCAAATATGGTCCAATCTTTATGAAACTTGGTCATAATGTTTGTCATGTTTAAGGATGAACCCTATTGAAAGTGGGAAGGATCTGGGCCATATCACGGAAAAAGGGGCCTTAATGACAATATTCGTTTTGACACCCTAAAGACCACAAATCCTTAAAGTATAACTATGACTTTTGCTGAAAAATTTGATAAATCTTAATTTAGAAAAGGATACGAAGGTGAGCAATGTAGGACCATCATGGTCCTCTTGTGAATTTTCATACACATATACTAGTAACTTTGTGTCGCGAACTTCTCCTTCAGTAATCCTTCAAAAGCTTTGAAATGTCTTTCAAATATTCATCATATGTCGAAGTTTTGCAAGACGCAGTTTTAAGGTCACAACTCCCTTGTTCAAGAATTATCTGCCCTTGAACTATAGACATTTTTTTTCTTACACAAGTACAAGTAATTTTGTGTCTCGAACTCCTCCTTAAGTTTTCCTTCAAAAGCTTTGAATTTTTATACAAATATTTATCACATTTTGAAGTTTTGCAAGACGGAATTTTGAGGTCTCAAATTCCACAGGCTCAAGAATTATCTGCCCTTGATTGAACTTAGCTTCTCCTTGCGTTTTCATTTTAAAGCTATGAAACGTTACATACACAAACTTTGTTCATTATTTCTTTTCGTACACATAAACTAGTTAAATTGTGTCGCATACTCAACCTTCATTTTTCTTTCAATAGCAAGAAAACTTTATACAAACATTTATCACATGTTGTAGTTTTACAAGACACAATTTTGAAGTCTCAACCTCCCCTGTTTCAAGAATTATCTGCCCTTGAAATTCAGATTTAATTTCCTTTGTACACATATTCTAGTAATTTTGTGTCACAAACTCCTCCTTTAGTTTTCATTCAATAGCTTTAAAACCTATTTTACAAATATTTATCACATGTAGAAGTTTTGCAAGACACAGTTAAGAGGTCTCGAATCCCTAAGGTTCAAGAGTAATCTTTATATTTGAATTGTTTTTGCCTTTCTTGTGAAAAATATCATTCTCTGAAAGCACTTGCGGGGGTATTAAGTCAAGTTCTAGTTTTGTTTATCTTGAACAAATTTAGCAATCTTGGATTACCCCTCCAATGAATTTAACTGAAAACTTGCTCCACGCACTCATTCAATTTCATTCCGAAAGTATTCCAAAATCACTGATCTTGTCAATGTCAATGTCACAATTTCGATAACTGTAAGAGGGGGGGGGGGGGGGGGGGGGGGGGGGGGGGGATCCAGTAAATTTTTATTTCTCAATGAAACCCTTTGTGAAAAGATGATTCTAATCATAGAAATACTAAAATCCATAATATCCCCTCTATTTTCCCTTGATTTAATTCTTTTGCAATAGTTCTCAATCGGATATCCGGACAAATCAAGACAGTACATATAAAACCTAGAGGAAACTTGGAATAGCTCATCGATCTACATGATTTTTCAAAGCAGGGCAAACTTTTTAAAATCTAGACATTAAAAATTTTGAAATAAGATTTATTGAGATATGCCTTGATGTCAAATTTGAACATCCTACCTCAAATGGTTTTGAAGTTATTGGAAGAAGATTGTTAACTCAGGTTAAGCTGTTGAAAGACAGATGAACAGACAAACAGACAGACAGATGCATGAAAAGACACACATGATTGTAGAATGACACAAGTAGAATGAAATTAACTAAGTTTTATCAATGGTGGGGAATAAGAATGTCATACCAAAGATTTTCTTAAATAAATAAAGTAATGCAAACTTTACACAAGGGACATAACACTGTAGGATACCAAGTCAAGTATAACAAAGAGAGATAATTACATTGAAATAATACCCTATTCTGTACTCTACCCAGTACCCTATTCTGTACCCTGCTCTTCTCTGTACCCTACCCTGTATCCATCCTATCGGTCAGATGTCCGGCGACATCTACTTCATCTATAATTATATCCGAAGCTTCATTGTCAATATTTAGTATCGGTATAATATAGATATTTCATTGAATTATTTTAGGCTAAAATGCTTTTGTCTAGTTTATAAGCTCCAGTCCAGCGTTCAGGATGACAAAGCGGTGCAAACTATTTGCAAATTATACCCCGCTTTGCACGTGAACTTGCGTGAAAAGCGGGATTTAAATTGCAAACATATTGCATTGTATTAGCATCCTGAAAATAGGGCTGTAAGATGTTTGCGCCTTACAATGAATTTATGAACCGTCAAGCCAGTTTGCACTGCCTGGCCAAGTTTGATTTTTTATTAAGTCTTGGTACAGACTATAGATTTGAATCGAAATTAGAACTATGGTTAACCTCTGCAGAGTCTTGGCCCTATTGTTATAAGCTAGAGGCGCTTGAGCGCCTGAATCGCTCCACAGGCCTGAATATCCTGATATTGATTATTAGAGGATGATAATGTTATTTAAAACAAGAATCGAAGTGAATGAATGAGTGAATGCTTATGTCAAGTAAATAAGTGTTTTTAAGTGTCATATGTTGAAATATTTCTGCAAAGAAAAAATCATGATCAATGAATAACATATTGAAAATTGACCTCTGCCTATTTAACACATATTTTTCGTGCAATCACAATAATTTTGTGTGGTCTAATTATGGGTCACCTAAGGATCATTCCAATGGAATTTGGTTGTAATCCAAACATAAAAATTTCAACACTAACAGAATGTTATTACACAATATACAATGTACTTTGTCTGCAAATTTTTTTGTAGATCTTTCCGCTTTTCATTAAACACTACTAGAAGGATGTTACTTCACAATAATTGTTTGTCATAAAAACAAAATTCGAACTTATGATCATATAAAGTTAAATATTCAATCCAGTATATTTATTTTATTCTGCCTAATGCCTTTGAGTGCAGTCTTTCTACCCTATCTATCTATCTATCTATCTATCTATATATACTGCCTGACTCCCCTTTCGGGTATTACTGGCAGGTGCGCGTCTGTGCTGGAATAAAAACTGTTAGTCATTGGTTAGGGTGCCAAATTTTAAAAGTATTGTGAGTGTTAGATTAAAAGATCTGGTAAAACAATTTTGGTTATTCAGGGACGGCTCACTATCTGAAAAGAATCAAGACTCTTCTTGAATGCGGCAATATCAGGTTGCTGTATGATGGTTTCTGGTAGGCTGTTCCAAAGTATCACTGTATAAGGAAAAAAAGAATATTTAAAGTAGGAAGCATTTGTGTGGATCTGTCTAAAAGATTTTGTGTGCGTATGTCGGGTGATCCTAACTGGTCTTTCAAGATAAGTTGGTATGGGTACTGCAACAAAACAATTCACAATTTTATAAAACATGGTGACTCTGGTGATGTCTCGTCTATATTGAAGAGTTTGCCAGCCAAGATCCTTCTGCATGCAGGTGACACTGTCATAATGAGAAAAATTATTTTGAACCCATCTTGCTGCTCTACGTTGTACTTTTTCTACTTTGTTGATATAGGATGTTGTGTATGGGCTCCAAACAGTTGATGCATATTCTACCTGGGGTCTAACCAGTGTTTTGTATGCTGTTTCTCTGATCTTCTTATTTTTGGTCTGGATGTTTCTGCGGAGAAAACCTAAAGTTTTATTTGCATTAGATGTTATATTGTCAATATGCTTGTTCCAGGAAAGATCTTCAGATATAGTAACACCTAGGTATTTGGCATTGTCCACAGTCTCTAGCACTTGTCCGTGTAGCCTGTAATCAAAAGAAATCTTTTTCTTCTTTTTAGTAATATTTAGGACAATGCATTTGCTAGGGTTAAACTCCATTTCCCATTTTTTCTCCCACTGCATGAGCTTGTCTAGATCTTCTTGCAGGGTGATACAGTCTTGCTTGTTATCTATAGCTAAGTAAACGGCAGTGTCATCTGCAAACAAACGAACTTGGGAGGTGATAGTGTTAGGAAGGTCATTAATATATAAGAGAAACAGAAGAGGGCCAAGCACTGATCCCTGAGGTACTCCTGACGTGACTGGTACTTCGGATGAGCATCCACCTTCTAAGACTACTTTCTGTGTTCTGCCTATTAGAAAAGATTTAATCCACAAAAGGGTAGCATTGTTAACTCCATGTTCCTGCAATTTATACAAAAGTTTAAGGTGGCTAACTTTATCAAAAGCCTTGCTGAAGTCTAACAAAACTAGATCAGTTTGTTTTCCTTCAGTAAGGTTTCTGGCAAGATGGTCGGTCAGTTGCAGTAGTTGTGTTTCACATGAGCGCCGTTCTCTGAAGCCATGTTGTAAATCATAAAGAATATTATTTTTGTCAAAATGTTTAGTTAGATTTGATGCTACAATATGTTCAAGAACTTTACACAATATACATGTTAAGGATATAGGCCTGTAATTTGCAGGATCTTCTTTGTTTCCTTTCTTAAAGAGTGGTGTCACGTTTGCCTTCGTCCATACCTGGGGGAGGGTGCCTGTATCTAGGGATTTCTGAAAGAGAATTTGCAAAATAGGAGAAATTTGATAACATAAGTTTTTAAGTACTAAAGGTTTGATGTTGTCAGGTCCTGCTGCTTTGTCTGGTTTCAGGTTGGATATTAGCTTTTGTACTCCACCAGTGCAGATGGTAATGTCTGGCATGACTGGATATTTACTGAAAGAGGAGGAAAACATATTTTGTCTTATGGATGAAAGGCAGGACTGAGCCAGAGAAATTGGTGTCACTGGAGTAAAGACTGATTGAAACTGTCGATTTAATATATCTGCTTTTTCTGTGTTGTCTGATTTGATGGTACCTGAAATTTTATCGAGAAGGGGAGCTACTCCTGCTGCGTCTTGCTTGGCATTTTTTATCAGACTGAAAAGTTTCTTATTATTAAATCTTGTGGCTTTTTCCTTGTTTTCAGTGTTTCCATCAAGGCCTAAAATATATTCAATATAGTTATTGTAAGAGACTTTTATTTGTTTCTTGATGTTTCTTTTCAGAGCCAGGAATGCAGTTTTCATCTTGTTGTTTCCATCTTTCTTTAATCTAAACCCCACTCTTAACCTCAGAAAATCAGAACATATTTTACACCTATTGTCCTCTTTGTGCAGAGTCACCCTTAGTGCAACTAAACTGACCAATTCCCATGGGGTATTCTCAAGCTACTAATTTCAAATAATGTTTCTATATATTTGTTAGATTTCAACAAATGTTTTGTTCCTTCTAATCTACAATCTGTACACCTATCAAATTTTATAAGTCTAGATAAATTCATCATTTAGGTGATACCCAAAGGGTGATCAAATATCACTTTATATGTTTGAAATGTCCTGTGCCAATAAAATACACGCTGTTCTTCTAATAAAAATATTTTTAGCAGACTGATACAACTTTTCAAAAATAAAATTTCTATGATATTTGGCTGAATCCATCTATTTAAACTTTGAGGAAGTTTGTTTTCCCTATATTGGATATTCCACCATACAACATATCTGAAGAAATGACCTCTGCCCATGAAAGACATATTTTTCATTTGATCACAATATTTTTTGTAGACTAATAAAGGATCAGTAAAGAATCATTCCAGTGAAAATTGGTTGATATCCATCGATTAAATTCTGAGAAAATGATTTTCAAAGTGTTCACTATATAACATGTAGAGAAATGACATCCGCCCATAAAAGACATATTTTATATCTGATCACAATATTTTTTGTAGACTAATAAAGGGTCACTTAAGAATCATTCGAGCGAAATTTGGTTGATATCTATTGTTTAGATTCTGAGAAAATGATTTTCAAAGTATTCACTAAATAATCAGTGTTCCCACTGCTTTTTCAATCGGGGGGGTAAAATGGGTATTTTACAACATGCATGTACCCCCTCTATATAATTGCAATCCAATAAAACAAAGAATTCTGATTGGTTTAAATCGCGTCACGTGGGGAAATCCATTGCACTTTTTTTCTGTATAAAATGCAATAGGTCTTTCGGGAAACCCCTGAAATTCGATCTGCAAGTCCTGTGTTGTAGGAGCTCGAATTAACCTAGTTTCCGATCATCAACGCAACCTTGCTATTCAATCTATTATAAATTAAGATGTTTTCGAAAGAATTTACGATTACAAGCATGCAGTTTTGATTCTGAGCCGACGTAAACTTAGAAAACAGCGAGTCGTCGAAGACCTTTCAGCAACCCTCTCAACTAAGACCGACCACGCCGTTTTCATTTAAAAATACAGACTAACTTGGCAGAAACAAGCTTTTTTGTCATAAGTACCTCTACGAATTTTAATGTTGTCGTTTATCTGTGTAATATTTGTTTTACTTTATGACATTTCACTTCGATAGCGAGATAAACAATACACGATCTTGAGACATATCGTGTAATTTTTTACGCGCAGAAAGTAGACTTGAAGCTTTAATGTTTGGCCGAGTATTTTAATAGTTTCTTCGATCTATAGGATTGCACTTATAAGGGACGAGTGTCTTTTTCACTGCGTTTATTGGGGTATAAAGTGCAATTGCCTTAGTACATGGCTTAAACATAACGCCCTTCGGGCGTTATTGGCCCTGTGCTAAGGCAGTTGCACTTTATACCCCAATAAACGCAGTGAAAAAGACACTCATCCCTATAATAATTGCAATCCAATAAAACAAAGAATTCTGATTGGTTTAAATCGCGTTCGGGCGTTATTGGCCCTGTGCTAAGGCAGTTGCACTTTATACCCCAATAAACGCAGTGAAAAAGACACTCATCCCTATAATAACACACAGAAGTCTGGTTGCAAAATTTGGGGGTACAAGCTTCAATTTAGGGGTAAATCATCCCCATTTGAGAGTTTTTGGGAACACTGATAATATATAGAGAAATGACCTCTGCCAATAAAATACATATTTTTCATCTGATCACATACTTTTTTGTAGACTGATAAAGTGTCACTCAAGGATCATTCCAGCGAAATTTAATAGATAGCCATCAATTAGTTTCTAGGAAAAGTCACCTATCACCATTATATGAAAATTAGCCACGCCCACTTCAGCCATGATTTTCTACCGATTAAAATTATTTGAAGGAATCTGATAGAGGGTCAACCAAGGAACATATCTGTGAAATTTGATTAGAATCCATCAAGAACTTTATGGGGAGAAGAGTTTCAAGGTTAAAGTTTACGGACGGACGCACAGACGATGTACATCCCGCCATGACAATAGTCCGCTGGACTAACAATTTATAACAATTTTTCAATTTTATCTTTAATGTACATGCATTTGTGTTAGTATTACAACAGAATTATAATCTTGGGCCGGGGTACGATTTTCTGGAGTTTAATTTACAAGAATACCTTCATAAGTCTTTTTCGATGATTGTTCTTTGTTGCTTAGTGAAATCGGGCGGATTTTGGGAATACGATTATGCTATCGTAGTACACACCAACTTTTTGAATAGAAAAAAAAATATAAAAAAAGCTAAACAATTTTAGTGAATAGAAACTATAAATTAATGTATAGATAAACATAAGAAGATTCCTTTACTTTATCGCCCAATTTAGAAAAAAAGGTTGTTTCTTAAAATGATAATATTATCAGGAAGATATCAAAGCCCTTTTGCCCCCCCCCCCCCTTACACCCGTAACAAGTGAAGTAATCAGTAATATTGACCCCATTTAAAGATCATCCATCACTAAATGATCCACACATTGTATTGTAGCGTCGTTCATATTTTGATTCATCACTCATGAATCATGATTGTATCAAATTATGTCAGTCATTGTTTGACTGATTAAGAAACTATTTGTAGCCTACGTTGAATTTCTACTTTGGACATAGTGCACGAATACATGTTATTCACATTAGAATGAGTATATCATCGATTTCCTTCCAAAACCTCGTAACTACAGCTTGTTTAAAGCTGAAGTTACGAGGTTTCGGAAGAAAATCCATGGTATCAAATATCGAAAGACGCTTAGTTTAACTCGAATACGCTATTGTGACTTGTGATTACAGTGCATTTGTATATAATCGGCGAGTCACAATAGCGAATTTTACTTATAGCGCTAAGCTGGGAGTACAAAATAAGAAGTATTTATGAACACAATAAGTTGTGGAATCAGTGGCCTAGTGGTTAGGACAAGAGCTTTGAGATCGGAAGGTCACGGGTTCGAATCCCACTCAGCCCTCGACCATTTTTTTTATCAAAACACAAAGCTAACAACAGTTTCTCCGATAGAAAAAAAATGATTAACCCAAAGTTTATATTCTAAAATGAAAAAAATGGTCTAAAATTTTGTTTGAAGACTTGACTAAAGTATTGTCCAAGGCTGATTTGTTTAAAGTAATGACTTCCGCTCACATTTTTGAAAAGACAGTTAGATACCGATAATGGTTAGTTCTATTCGATTGCTTAGATCAATAAAGTTCTTCCATATCAAAAATACTTAGATATGTTATCTTGTCAGTCAGATATTAGACGAAAGTCAGACATTTGACATCATTTCTACGTTTATTATCTTCGTAAGTTCACGATCAATGCCGGGTTCAAGTATTTGTAGTTTCCTTATAGCGTATTTAAAATTTTCAATAGGTGAAAAAGTCAAGGAACTTTATTTTTAGTCTTCTGTAAAATAAAGAAATGAGGTTCGAAATCTGAAGAATTGCATTTTTCCATCTTCGAAATAATAAAATAACCGATTGCCTTTGAACCCTTATCGCGCTGAATACACTCTTTGACAAAATCAGTTCAGGATTTATACGAATTTTCTTTTCCTTTAATGCAAAAATGACAAGAAATGCTGAAATTAAAAATGCATTAAAATAATTTAATTTTAGATGATTCCACATTTTTTTGTGCATTTTGATTGGCTGAAAACTGGTTTTATTCCTCTATGAAAAGTAGTTCCGCAAGAAACCTGCCCTGCGTTCAGGATGTAAGAGTTAGCGAAGCGCTTTCGAAATGATGCCTCGCTTTGCACGTATATGCACGTGCGAAGCGGGGCATTATCTCAAAGCGCTCAAGAAACGCTTTTACATATGTTAAAATTTTCAGATATGAAAAGAATATTTTTTTCGATTTCATTGAGGCATGAAACTAAAAACATAATCGTTTTTAGTTTCTTACCCTACTTTAATCAACAAATTATCTCTCTCTTCATCTCTAAAATCAAAGTCTGGAAAACACTGGATGCAATAATTGTCAGTCATTTCATATATAAATGTTAAACTGAATAAGAAACTATTTGTACGTTGAATTTCTACTGTGGACATAGAGCACGATTGATTCATATTACCATCAGTATATCATCGATTGTCTTCCAAAATCTCGTAACTACAGCTTGTTTAAAGCTGTAGCTATAAGGTTGTACGATTGATTCATATTACCATCAGTATATCATCGATTGTCTTCCAAAATCTCGTAACTACAGCTTGTTTAAAGCTGTAGCTATAAGGTTGTGTTAGTAAATCGGCGGTATCTAATATTAATAGATGCTAAATAGCTCTAGGTTGCAAATACGAAATATCAAATATTTATAATCAAATTGAAGTAGTGCAGTCAATGGCCGAGTGGTTAGGACGGTTGATTAGGAGGTGAAAGGTACTGGGATCGAATCCCACTCAGATCACGGGATTTTTTTATGATTGAAAAAATATGTTCAACAATGACTTGGAAAGTAAGAATTTTTAAAAACTCATTTTTTTCTAAAGTGAAATAAATAAAATCTATCTTTTAACCTGAATTCACAATATTATTGTGAGTCAGTATTATTCATTTTTAAACTTTTCTTGCTTGAACAGGGGGAAAACAGGCGGTATAGACAAAAACCAGACTGCACTTATGCACAGGCTAATCATTTTCTATATCGCATGCCAGAGCAGAAATGCACTGGGTTCAACATGAAATGGGTTAATTGAAAGGAATCGATCGCACATCGTTGGGAGAATTTAAAGAAAACTGTTGAACCCCGTTATTTTTTTACCATATAGGCCATATAAAGTAGTTTTAATGGTTTTATTTGTGTTGAATTTTTTTCGCTTTCAACAATCTTTCAGAGTTTTCATGATGGACGACTTATATTAATGTTATTTCATTTCATCATGTACTACAACTGATTTGTTTCCAAAGTTTTTAGTTTTTACATTTATCCATAAACTGTTGTTGTTATTAAGAAATTGATATTGTCAATTTCATTTGCGTTAGAATAAAATATCATGGCGATGGAAATAATAATAAATAATAATGATATTATCAATCATTTATCATCTGAATGTAATTATTTTTGTGTCATTTTGAATTTAATTTAGTCTTCATGTTTTCGCGGTCATGTATAAGACTGATACCAACTCACGCGTTGTGATTGGCAAGTTGAATGATTTTGGAATGATTTGGAATAAAATTGAATGAGTTTGTGGAGCGATTTTTGAGTATAGTAAAAGGAATGTAATCCAATATCGCGAAAATTGTTCTAAATGAACAAAATTGGCGATACTCATTACATCCCTTTAATAAAATATATACGTACTTTTCTGTTTGCATGTCTTCGTGGACCATTCGGCTCTTTAAAATCCACACCAGTCAATAAAATCGTAAAATAATTTGATCGATTTGAATAAAATGTCGATCTACTTGAACGATTTTGAAATGTTTTCACATTCTTTTGGAGAGTTTTTGATCGATTTGACTAAGTGTTTGGAATGAATGAATGAATTGAGCGATTAAGTGAATGATTTTGATCGGAATGATAGTCATTTTAACCATGTTTTTAACTGTAGGAAAGAACCAAGAAATCTTACACACTTCCATGAATCAACTTAAGGCCTCTTTACGTCAGAGAATGTTATGCTTTACCTCCCGACCATGGATACCGCAATGATACATTTTGTTAATCACAAAATAGCCTTCTTCTAAACCATCGAGCCAATTAGAACCAGATTGTGCAGACAGAATCCTCGGACTCAAAACTTAATCAAGAAAAATTGATCTTCAAAAATGGGGATGTGACCAGATTTTTCAACTTGGACCATACTTCACAGAATCGTTCCTTTGATTCTATTCTTTTCAAATCTAACTGATTCTCATAACAAGGCATGGTAATGCAGGGTCTATCGAATCTAGAGACTAGCTTGGAAACATCTTGATCTTCGAAAGTCTTCTCAACTTACAAGATGGGCAACATTTCAACAGAACTCGCCAGAAACGGTCCTTTGTTGTCCCTTTGCAAGACAGGGCCGAGGCATCATTTTACAGTTAAGAACATCATGAAATCGACTGTTATTCCGATCAAAATGATTCTAAATCGCCCAATCAGCACTCCATTCGTTCATTCCAATCAACCACTCAAACAAGTCAAAAACGCCCCAAAGTCACTAAAAAAGTAAGATTCACAACTACATTCAAAATATAATCGCTAGAAAAACCCTTAAATGAATTCTGTAAGCGTATGATGAGTAATTGATAATTTGATTGATTAAATAGAGTTTAATGCTACTTTCAACATTTTTTCAGTTATACCGCGCGGCTGGAGCATCTTACAATTGATTCCTGGTATTTCTCTCAACCTTCACATCCTTTCCTAGCCTCCAGCTGCTATCTCACATAGGTTTACCCATCTACCCATTGGTTAGAGACATATAATCGGAAAGAATGAGTGCCGCCGTCGGGGATGCACCTAACAATAGATCCCTGGTATTTGTCTCACCAGTACAACCATTACACCTTTTTTTAGCCCAAGCTGCTATCTTACATAGGTCTACGATCATCAACCCATTGGTGAGAGACAAATAGTCAGAAAGAATGAGTGCCGCCGTCGGGGATCGAGATGAGATCTTGAAGACACAGAAAGGTAATCGTAGGACCTGTTTGTATACTTTATTAAAGGGAGGTAATAAATATCGCTAATATTGGACTTCCTCCCTTGAATTTACCTCAAAACTCGCTCCATGCACTCAATTAATTTCATTTCAAAAATATTCCTAATCCATTCAACTTATCAATTTTAAGATGTTGTTACCTACAAAACATGTTGCTGAAATATGAATCATGAAGAGTTAAGGCGTTGCAGGGCATCAATTGTCGGAGACTGTCAGAGAAATATCAACTATGAACAAAGAGACTTCAACTGTTACAATTAATTACCTTATTACCCAAGAGCTTGGAATGGTTTCGGATTTGAATGAGGGCGATGAGAAAGTTTCAAATGTATTTATGAGGAGGAAATACAAGACGCTAGTTTTGTTAAAGATGAACTAAATAAGCGAAATTTATAACTTCCCTTTAATAGAAAACTGTTTTTTCACATCTAGATTCTTTCAAATTAAAAAAAGTCAATAAATCGTGGATTTTTTCTAGCGATTTGAATATTATAGTTGCGCTCTTTCAGTGAATTTTGGAAATTTGTTTTAATGGCTTGGGTGAGTGGTTGGAATGAACGAATGAACGAATGGAGCGCTGGGTGAGCGATTTATAATGTTTTTGATCGTAGTGATTGTCAATTTCCCGATGGCCTCATTGTTACGTTATCAGTAACCGAAAGTCCATTGCTTTCGAACAACCTCTTTAAAGGAAAATAAACAAATGCATTATGGAATCTAACCTTTTTGGAATATTGGTCACCTAAATCCACAAAATGACTCCCATTGTATTTTTATTGTATTTTTTAAATTTGTGACCCGTCAGGCGAAAAGGGACCATCTGGGTAGTGCGGAAAGTTTCAACCCCAGTAGGACTGCGCGGGCTGCGCAGGTTGGCTAGGGTCGAAACTTTCCACACTGAGCTGATTTTGTGAATCTAGAATGATCAATCTTCCTTCCTGTGAAAAAATATCGGATTGAGACCTCTGGTTGGCCTGTACTAGAACCAATCTTTCTATCAAATATTCTTTTTACAGAATTTCAAAATGGTCCCTTTTCGCGTGACGGGTCACATTTATAAGAAGGGATGACTTCGGGTAGTAGTTTTACTAATCGAGTACTCGGTAACCTTTCCGATCGAGTACTCGAGTAATCGTATAGAATTGACGACGTTTGATTATTGTGTTTAAAACATGTATTGGTATATGGTATTTGCAGCATATCCTCGGTCGAAATCAAAGTTGATGTGACATTTGTTCCATACTTTTTATAAAAAGAAATGTTCAATTGTTAACCACATGCTTAGAGAGTGGCATTCCTCGGTGATATTTCACGGTATTACTTAGATATGCTTTCTTAGGTAGGCAAGCACCAAGTGACTACAGCATCGATAAGCCCGAGATACATGGTTTTGACGTGACGATAACATTCCGTTGATTTTAAGGCAATTTGATAATTCAACTCAAAGGGAAATATAGCATACGTTTAGCTAAAACGCATCGATCCTAATCAGGGTATCAAACCTCTAAGGTGCGAAAAATTATGACATTGGTTGACACCGAGAACAAACACTGTTGGCACTTGATTGCAAATATGGAGGTTTTCAACGGATAAGATAATCGGCAGACGATTAGTTGCTTGCATACTTTACCCTTGTACAACACTGAAAAAAAAGATCGATATTTTGAGAATTTTTAAAAAAAGCTTTGTAATGCATTTTCTTTTGAGTTTCTTTTGCTTTCCGATTACTCGATTAGTGAAATTAGTCATCGATACTCGGACGTTCGATCGAGTTCTCGATTAATCGGGTAATCGTCCCCATTCCTATTTATAAGACTTCTAGTTCATACAGTCAGCTGTTGAAAATTTACACAAGGATGCAAACAATTGCCACATTATTTGTGTTCGAACTGTCAAACAAAAGGCCTAGGAGGACCAGTATCGCTCCACTGACACTTTCAAGTTGATTTCAAATTTATTGAACTTTGTATTTTTTGTACCAAAAGTTATTCAAGCCACCATTATTTATTTTGAAAATACAATCTTGAAACTTTATTTGATTTAAAAGTAAAATCAGGTGGTAAAGACTTTTGTTTTTTTTTTTTTTTTTTTTTTTACTCGAGGATAACACGATAAAGGGTCGAATGACTCTTATTTCCATCGTGGTCCTAACTCATTCCAGATCTTATCCTACACATAGAGAGAGAGGCAATGGGTTCTAACCACTGCTACCCACTTTTACAGCTGGGTGGACTGGGGCCCTGTCTGTAAAGTGTCCTGCCCAAATACACTACCCGCCTCCGGTGGGGCTCGAACCCGCAACCACCAGGTTACGAGTCGAGCGCGCTAACCACTCGGCCAACGAGCCAGACTACATATGTGCAGACTTATCTATGTCTATTTTTCCTGCCCAAACAGGAATATTCTGGGTTCAGCTAAGACGTATAAAAACGTTTTCTGTTTTAAAGTCTAAAAATATCTTCAATTCCAACGTATTTGGTGCTACTCGTTAGAAGCCATCGCCATTAGTATACGATAAACCATTTGGCTGTCTGACAAAATGCTTTTCTAAAGGAGCTATGAATATTTCTAGTCTAGTAGAGGGTTTGCTCTCGATAAACAAAAATCCGTTTAGTCAAATACATTGTGACATTTCATTCATTCCAATCAAAATCATTCCAAATTATTCACTAGGCGCTCCATTTATTCACTCAAAAAAAAAAAAAAAAAAAAAAAAAAAAACTCACTCAAATCGAATAAAAACGCTTCTCTCATTTGGTCCGGTTTGGACGAAATTATTGATATTGTATTATCTCCCGTGCATTGCACTCAAAACTAGCTCCACACACTCATTGGACAAACTTATTTCTCGCCCGAACGGGTCCCGATTTTGTTGTTTTTCAGTCGGGCCACAATAAGAAACCAGCTCTTTGTTCCGCCTGATAAGATGTTGCAACCCGATTTTTTTAATAGAATTGTACCCCGCTTTGCGCGTGCGCATGCCTGAAAACGGGTATAATTTGAAAACGGCTTGTCAGCCGGAAGACAGGGCTCATTTCTAATTGTGGCCCGGCTGAATAACAACGAAATCGGGCCGCTTTCGGGCAAATAAGTTGGCCCGTTGCATTTCATTCCTTAATCATTACAAAATCATTCACAAACTGTGAAATTTCCGAACGAAATTGAATAATTGGGATGAGCGGGTTTTGAGTCCTCTAAAGGGAGGTTATACAGTATCGACAATTTCGGACGAAATAAGAGATATTCATTACCAACCATTAAATCAATTGACTTGCTTTTTCTTTTCGTTTTTTGTGTCCTCATGGACCATGCCGGAGATCCAGAAATGAAGTTGGGTGAGAGTAATACCCTGATTCCTCGTATCCAGGTGCATCAACCACCGCGATATGACTGACTTCCTGATAAATTTGGCTTTAAACACAGCACTTAAAGGGTTTTTATTGAGGGATACTATAAGATTTCTGCGTGGATTGATAAATGCCATACATAACCGTTTGACTGGAACCGTTAGGTGGCGGGAAATGCTGTGAAAAGAGCCTTTAGAATAATTGCATTATCATTTCATGATGATTTATTAATTTATTTATAATTTATTAACCCCTATTAATATTTAACGCTTTTTCATATATCAATTTTCAGTTTGAACCGATTAAAACAAAATCAAACACAGAGTATCAACATTACGTGGAAAACTTCAGAGTTATCTAGAGGGTCAGCCTTTTATCAATTTGAACTTCCGGATGGTCCTCAAGTCTGCCGACAAAGTACAAATTTGATGTTTTGTTGCCATTCAAACACATTTGATCAAACCCCTGCCACACTAGACCAAGTTCCCACAACGTCAATGTAAAACTAGTCCGACGCAGTACGTTCTTGTACTTGGACTTGACGGAACGCAATAGAAACCGAAAAAAGACGCGATGCGATCTTTATGGTCTTGGCTGACGAGGGTGATTTTGAATATGTTGAAAAAACGTAGCGAGGATCTGGTCGAATCATGACGCAGTGGTGACTCAATAAGGGTGTTAAAAAAACCAACAGCAATGACGGAATGCCAGTGGGCCATGAACGAAGTACAAACCTGGTATGACGTTCATTGAATTTAAATTAAAATCTCGAATGGCGCAATGAACGTAGTAACAGCTTCATCAAGCGCGCGACAAAACTTAGCAGTGGCATCCTGACAAGGCGTAGTAAAGACTATGAACCAACTTGAGAACTATGTTTTTAGCTCCACCGGCAAAGGCAGGGAAGAGGCAGTATAATGCGTGATTTTGAAATCGGTCCGATCTAGGGTTTGTTTGTTGGTTGGTTTGTTTGTTTGCCTGACTGCCTGATTACCTGACGGACTGCTGACTTCCAGATGGACAGACGTACTGCCGAATAGACTGACGGACTGCCAAACTGACGGACTGCCTGGTGAACAGACGGACAGTCGGAGGGACGGCCAGCCGGGCGGACAAATTACCGGACCGACGGATTGCCAGCCCGTTGGACTGCCGTACTGACAAACTGTCTTACTGTCGGACAGACAGACTGCCTTACTGACGGACTGTCGTGCTGACAAGCCGATCGACTGCAGGAGGACAGAAGGACTGTCGGACTGTTGTACTGACGGACTATCGTACTGACGGACTGCTGTGTTAACGGACTGTCGTACTGATGTAGCAGGAATGCTTCGGTTCTTACAAGGATAAGGGTTAATTACAGGACATGTAACTCTTACATATACAAGAGATTCAGGACATGTAACTCTTACATATACACGAGATTCAGGACATGTAACTCTTACATAAACAAATAATTTCTTAAGTGTTGCTTATATTAAATCTGATCCAAAGTTGAGGGAATTGCTTATTAGACAGTTCTATTAGTGTTTTAAATTGATGACTTATTTCTAGTAGTTTGACCGTTTTGGTTTAATAAATCAGTAGTTTTGCCATGGGTTTAACATTAATTATGCAAATTAGGCATAACCAGGGTAAGATGTACTGACCATATATATGAGCTATGTGAGTGTGTACATGCATTGCTAGTTCACGGATTGTATGAGGTAGATTTAACCTTTATCTATTACTAGTTACTTTAGGGTTAACATTTCATGGGGATGCTTTTTTCCATTCTAAATTGTTAGTTTTTTTAATAGGCAATGTAACCTTTTCTCTGAATAAATGAATGGTGATTTAATTTAATTCTTCTTTAAACTTTAGCCTCTCTTTTGAGAAACAAATTGAATCCGGAGTAACCTGGGCTGTTGAACCTTCAAATCACCATAGGCGTTGGCAACGAGGCAGTCCGGTTACATTTTTTGGGTCTCGTTTCCGTTCTTTTCTTTATAAGGGGGTAAAAGTGGAGTTGTTCTCTAGGGCGAGGCTATTTCTCCCTTGCTTCACCCTTCTAGGGGGAGTAATTGTTATAATGGCACAGGGTTATGCGAATCCTTCGGGCATATCCTCACAAGTCAAATTCATTGGTCACTTAGAGGAAACTGATAGAATGTCATTGTGTTCAGGCTTTCAGGGACTTTGGTATAATCAAAGTACTGAAGGTACTGATTACCGATTACAGAATCAAAGTACTGAAGGTTCTGGTCATCGATTTCAAGCTTACTCACAGAATCAAAGTACTGGAGGTACTGATTTCCCGTTTCATGCTAACTTAAAGAATCAAAGTACTGGGGATACTTATTGTCCTTTGGGTGAAGGTGACATGTTTCATCCTAGCACACGCCGTATGCTTTATAACCTATACAGTCCTAGTCAAGCATTAAACAATAGTTCTTCTCGTAGGACTTACCGTCACTTTAAGGAATCTGGTAAGTTTGATGTGATCTCTGCAGACTGGGTAGATTATATTATTCATTTTGAAAGTGTAGCAAAGTGGAATACGTGGCTCCAAATTGAAAAGGCCCAACAATTAGTCATGAGTTTAAGGCGTTCAGCTCAGTAAATACTTAGTGACTTACACCCAGGTCAACTTGGGGATAATGATACCCTTGTCTCTGTTCTTTCAAATCGCTTTAATCCAGTTGAACGCGTAAGTGCATATCGTTGTGAATTTCGAAACCGTAAGCAATCAAGACTTGAATCTGCTGCCGACTTTGGATATTCACTTCAAAAAACTTTGTGTAAGGGCCTATCATACTTTGTCACCTGATGCAAGAGAGATTTACAAAGTAGATCAATTCATTCACGGTCTTTTTAAACAAGAAATGCTAATGCATGTTCCGTTTAGGCATCCAATTAATATCAACACAGCTATTGCTTAAGCAGTTGAGTTTGAAGCAGTGGAATCATCACAGGGTTTAGTTAAGAAACCTAGTATTGTTTCTGAAAAATGTTGCAACCCTATTTCAAGTAATAATGAGATAAAGACAGACAACAACACGGAAGAAGTTGTGCATTTATTAAAAGACCTTAGAACTTCCTTAAACAAATTCGTAGTCGTTCAAATAGTAGGGACTCTATCAATAGGATACATTTTAAAGACATAAGGGAATCTTTTAAATGTAGAGAGACAGGTCGTATTGCATCAAATTGTCCTTTAAAGGATTCAGAAGCCCAGAATCTTATCCCAAATGATCAAGATAGGAAAATTGTTTTAAAGAAAGTGAAGACAAGGTCATGATTATTTACAAGTCTAACATTCAACCACTTTTGTTGTAGTGCTTTAATTGACTCCAGTTCAGCAGCAATTATCTTATCGGCTGACTTTGCAAGGAAGATTTAAACTGTCTTGGGGAAAACTTGCAATAGCTTACAACTGCTAATGGTAAAAATTTAGATGTGTTAGGCAAAGTTATATTGACCTTTGAAATAAAAGAAATTCCATTTCAATTGGAGTTTGTTGTAGCAGAGATTTGTGAAATGCAGGCAATTCTAGGTCAGGATTATCTAGTGTTAAATGATGCAAATGTTAGTTTTGGGAAAGCCACAATGCAGATTGGACGAAATAAGTTCAAGTTACCGTGTTATGATAGTGATAAGTCAACTAGGATACGAATAGAAGAATCTATTAAAACCCATCTACCCAAACACAGAAACTACTGTAAATGCCAAAATTGATGGAATTTTTAGATATCAGGAAGGAATAGTCGAACCATGCCCGAAACTCTTTTAGTAGCTAGGTGTGTTGTTGATCCTGATCGGAAGCTTATACCTATTACATTCATTAATATGACTGAAAAGCCAGTAAAACTTCACAGTAGACTAGCAATCAGCTATGTTCAAGAGGTAAATGATATTCAGCGAGTAGAACACTGTCTTGGAACAAAAGGAGGCAGAACTGCCTGAACATTTGCAACCGTTGTTTGCTAAAGCATCAGACACACTTAATTTGTTTGTTTGAATGGGTTTTACGCCGCTTTCAACAATTTCGCAGTTATATCGCGGCGGCCAGAGCACGTAACGATGGATTCCTGGTATTTCTTTCACCTGTACTACCATAAGACCCTTTCCTAGCCTCCGACTGCTATCTCACATAGGTATACGATTATCTACCCATTGGTGAGAGACACAGACACACTTAACATAGAACAATAAGGGAAGTTAAAGGAACTGCTCATTAAATTTCAAGATATTTTTGTTAATGATTCTGGAAAAAATTCTCACACTGATTTAGTACGTCATTATATAAATGTAGGTGATGCAAAACCAATTAAAATACCTGCTAGAAGGGTTCCATTAAGTCAACACAATGTGGTCGAGCCTGAAATTAAGAAAATGCTCGAACAGGATATCATTAAACCAAGTCAAAGTGCATGTGCGTCTCTCATTTTACTCATTACAAAGGCCGATAACTCTATTCGTTTCGCTATTGATTTTCGCAGGGTTAATGCCGTTACGAAAAAGGATGCGCATCCTCTACCTAAGATAAGTGAAGCTCTTGATACTCTTTCAGGTGCAAAATACCCTTGCACATTAGACATGGCAGGTGGCTATTGGAAGGTGAAGATGAATGACAAGGATAAGTATATATGATTGATTGATTGAATGGAGTTTAACGCCGCTTTCAACATTATTTCAGTTATATCGCGGCGACTGGAGCACCTAACAATGTTTTCCTGGTATTTCTCTCACCAGTACAACCACCACATCCTTTTCTAGCCTCCAGCTGCTATCTCACATAGGTATACGATTATCACCCATTGGTGAGAGACAAATAGTCGGAAAGAATGAGTGCCGCCGTCGGGGATCGAACCTGGGACCTCTGGAATGACAGTCCGACGCGCTTCCAACTGCGCTATTACAGCGGCGATAAGCATTTAACAGCATTTAGTTCTCAAGTACGATTATACCAATCCAAGGTTATGCCCTTTGGGCTTTGCGATGCTCCAGCAACCTTTGAAAGGCTTATTGAACTTGTTCTGAGAGGTATGCAATGGAAACAATATCTTTGTTATCTTGATGACATTATAGTATTTGGATCATCTTTCGATGAAATTCTAAATAATTTATCTGAGGTGTTCGATAGATTTAGGCAAGCAAATTTGTGTCTGAAACCAAAAAATGCCACCTATTTAAGAGACAAGTTCATTACCTTGGTCATACGGTTTCAGAAGAAGGCATTTCTTTCAATCAAGAAAAGATTGTAACAATTCTGGGTTGGCCGGTACCATTGAATAAAACAGAAGATAAAAGCTTTTTAGGAATGGTTAATTATTATCGGAAGTTCATTCCTATTTGCTCTGCATTATCAGCACCCTTAAATGAGCTGACAAAGAAGAAAAACAAATTTGTTTGGTCTCAACAGTGTCAAAAAGCTTTTGAAAAGTTAAAGCAGCTGTTAGTGTCTCCCTATAGTCATTGGTTTTCCAAATTCGGAAGGATTGTTTATTATAGATACTGATGGTTCACATGTAGGAGTTGGTGCAGTTCCGTCACAGGTTCAAGATGGTCAAGATCGGGTTATCTCCTATGCTAGCAAATCTTTAAGTTCGTCTCAGAAACGGCATTGTGCCAAATATCTGGAGCTTTTAGCTGTTTTACATTTGTAAAGTACTTAAGACATTATCTTTGGGGTCGCAACTTTTAGATTCGCACAGACCATGCTTCTCTTGTATGGTTGAAGAATTTCAAGGAACCTGAGGGTATGTTAGCTAGGTGGTTAACTTAGTTAGAAACCTATGATTGTGAAGTACAATATAGAAAGGGATATCAGCATGCAAACGCTGACGTTTTATCGCGTATACCAACAAAGAAGCGCACGTGCAACAGAGATTCTTGTTATGATTGTTCTGGTTCAATGGTTAAGACAGGCAATAGTTTGCATTTTTCTTCAGATAGCCAATTAGTTCAGTCTTAAGAGGGAGAAGTTATGAATCATGGGCATATTTCTTGTAACAGCTTGACAATGATTCTGCGGCTTCTAATCAGGATGGCGTGTTTAATGTTTTGCAAGCAAGGTGAATTAGAAAATGGTCTAAACGGATTCTAGTAAATCTGCAAAGTGAAGATAGGGATATTGCAGTTATCTGTGATTTTATGCGAAATTCAGATATGAAGCCAGATAAACATGCTATTCAACCCTTCAGTATGAGCGTTAGGACACTTTGGAGTCTTTGGGGGTCACTTTATTTAGAAGAAGGTGTTTTAAATTGAATCGGTATTCATGGTCCTAGATTAGTACTTCCTGATAGATTAAGGGCAGGAGTATTTAAGCAGTTACACAGTAGCCGAGTTGCAGGTCATTTAGGAAGGGATAGGACAATTAAGCAAATATTTTACTGGCCTGGTTTATGCATTGATGTGAAACGTTAGGTTCCAACTTGTAGTAAGTGTGCCAGTAGGAAAGCAGGTCCTGGTCCTGGAAAATCTAAACTACACCAAGATATCTGATTTCAAGTTCTGGATAGAATTGTTTGGATATAATTGGTCGTTTACCCGAAACTGCAGATGGAAATCTTTACATAATGGTTGTCAGTGATTATTTCACTAAATTCACAGAGGCTTATGCTGTAAAAGATCATACAGCTCTGACTCTAGTAGATAAGTTAGTGACCGAATTCATATGTAGATATAGCGTGCCAAGAATCATTCATTCTGATCAAGTTCCAGGATTTGAATTCAACTTATTCAGTAGAATGTGCGAAAAGCTAGGCGTCGAGAAAACAAGAACTGTTCCTTATAACCTTAAGTCAGATGGTTTAGTTAACCGGACTATTCCGTCAATACAGGCCATGTTTGTCAATACTGCTAGAAATGACTGAGATGATCACCTCCCTTTTGTAATGATGGCATATAGGGCTTCTTGTCATGACAGTACAAAATGTTCGCCGAATCTTCTTATGTTAAGTCGAGAGATAACATTTCCGATTGATCTTATGTTTGGTGACTGTCCTGCCAAAGTTGACTTAATTTGTCCATCTGAGTATGTAGAATGGTTGAGACAATCAATTTCGTTTTCCTTTGATGTTGTTTCAGAACATTTGAAAGTGGCAGCATCTCGCCAAAAGAGGGCATATGAAAAAGGGTTGAAACCTAGGCAATGGCTGGTGTTAAGTAAGGACTTGGTTAGACGGGTCCATATGAGGTCTTGGAAAGTTGACATCTGTCACTTATCGGATTAGACACATTATATCTAGGAAAATCATAGTAGTACATGTAGATCACTTGAAGGAGTGTCTATCTGATTTAAATGAGTTCAGACAAGATGAAAGTTCAGACAATGAAATCTATTTCTCTCTTTCGGGAGATTGACAGGAACCAGATAAATCAATTCAATATCCTGTATTAATAAGTGCTCATGATTTAGATCCTTACATCTCCCGCATAGGGAGAAGAATTAAGCCAAAGATCCCATTTTCACCTTCATAAAAGAAATAGTAATAAGTAGATGCACAGAATGGTTCATTTCATTTCTATTATACTTAATTGTTGTTAATTGTTGTTTAATTAATTAGTAGGGTAAGAGTCATTACCGTGTTGACTAATTATATTCATAAAATCATTTATGTTCAGGGATAAGGTAATGTATTGAATAATAATAATAATTAAAAAAATCCCAATTAAATTAGTTAAGGACTTACATTTAAGGTAACATTTTTAAAGGATTTAAGTGACAATGAAATTGTTGTTAAATCTTTGGAAGGGTTGACGCATTATGCTTTTGAAGGTTACTTCATTAAATTTGCATTTAGATTGGCATAATTTATATTGACATAAATTTGCAAATTAGGCAGTGCGCACCGTCGTAATGCATTATTTTGTCTCTATCGTAAGCCTTGAAAGGTGTTTTCTCAGAAAAACTTGTTGTTCGGCCTGAGAGAGTCTAGTCAATTATGCATCCTTTGTGGGGTTATAGTAAAATTAAAAAAGGGTTAGGTTAAATACAGCTTTAAACATAGGCTTCATATGC
Organism: Fragum whitleyi; assembly: GCA_948146395.1. Classification (NCBI taxonomy): domain Eukaryota; kingdom Metazoa; phylum Mollusca; class Bivalvia; order Cardiida; family Cardiidae; genus Fragum; species Fragum whitleyi. Next base: position 18,653,026 of record OX411555.1, read on the forward strand.
TTAGAATATAGTAGAAATAATACACTTTTAATGCGATTGTATACTTAGGTAATTGTTGCATAAATGGATGAATCAGAACAAAAGTAACCATAACTGTCTGCATGTTGGGAATACAAGGCAAGGGTAGCCGCAGGTCAAATTGGCCTCAATTACCCAAAGCTTAACATTTTTTTCCTTTTTCAGCAAAAATGTCTTTTGAATTGCTGGAGGGAGTAAAGGATGAACTAAATGAGTTTATGGAGGTGGAGAAGCCAACCTGGCCTGACAAACCAACCCCTTGTCCAGTTCCCGAGTGCGGAGACCATCCGTATACTAGATTGTCTTCCTTCCAGACACATTATATACTTAGACACTTGCTCGAACTGACGATACATAAATGTTCAGACTGTGGACTGAAGTTTGCGAGGAGTGATAGTGCCCAGCGCCATATCAAGAATAAATCAGCCATCCCGATTGAAACCAGCGAGGTTGCTCGGGGCTTCATCGACCCCAAAGGCATTCTGCCTTACCGGGTCGATCATAAACAACGACTCAGCGAGATGATGTGCCACGCCGCCATGATATCTGGGATTCCAGGTTGGAGATAGCTGTTGCCGATTGTAGGGGTGATGTGGTGCTTTTCGGAGATGATGTGGATACGATGGGAAAGGTTTTCGTGGTATTTTACTCGTCAGTACAACCATCACATTTTTTCCTAGCCTCCAGCTGCTATCTCACATAGGTCTACGCCTATTTAGAAGGAAATGTCATTGCTCTTTAGCCTTATTTACTTTAAGTTAATGTGCAGACAAGGGTTGTCTTGGATGTAAGATTCTGATTGTTACAATTTTCACAATTGCTTGTGCATCACTCTGCTGTAGAATCAGAATAGTTTCCATCTCGTATTACTGTAAGTGATGCATGAATGTTTGAGTTTGTTTTGAAAATTAGTGATTTTTTTTTTAAATAAATATTTTTATGGGAGGGGTAAATGTATCAGGAATGCTTCGGGTCTTACAAGGATAAGGGTTAATTTCAGGACATGTAACTCTTACATATACACGAGATTCAGGACATGTACCTCTTACATATACAAGTAATTTCCTAAGTGTTGCTTATATTAAATCTGGGTCAAAGTTAAAGTAATTGCTAATTAGACAGTTCTATTTGTGTTTTTAATTAATGGCTTATTTCTAGTAGTTTAACCGTTTTGGTTTAATATATTAGTAGAATTGCCATGGGTTTAACATTAATTATGCAAATAAGGTATAACCAGGGTAAAATGTACTGACCATATATTTAAGCTATGTGAGTGTATACATGCATTGCTCGTTCGCGGATTGTATGATGTAGATTTTACCTTTTTTTAATACTAGTCACTTTAGGGTTTAACTTTCATAGGGATGCATTTTTTCAATTCTAAATTGTTAGGTTCTCTTTTTTAATAGACAATGTAACATTTTCTCTGAATAAATTTAACTTAAGTCATCTTTAAACTTTAGCCTTTTTTTGAGAAACAAATTGAATCTGGATTAACCTAGGCTGTTGAACCTTCAAGTCACCCTTGGCGTTTGCAACTAGGCAGTCCGGTTACACTGACGTACTGAAGGACTACGGGACTGCAGGACTAACGGACTGCCTTACTGACAGACTTTCCAGATCGCATGGCTGCTGTAAGGACGGAATGTCGGATTTCCGGTTTGACGGACTGTCGCACTGACGGACTGCCTGACTTCGGGACTGCCGTACCGACAGACTAAAACCTGCTAGACAGCCAGACCACCGGTTGGACGGACGGATAGCCATACTTACAGACTGCCGTTCTGATAGACTTGGGGACTGTCATTCAGCCAGACCACCGCACGAACAGAATGCCGGACGGACTACCATAAGGACGGAGAGGACAATCAGGCAGACAGATTGCCGTACAAACGGAGTGTCAAACGGACGGGTTAACGAACGGATTGCCATACAAGTCGAATTGATTGTCAGACGGTCTGGCGGATTGCCAGTAAGTCAGACGGATTGCCAGAAAATTTAACGGATTACCAGACACTCAAACGGATTACCGGACACTCTGAAGAAATACCGGATATTTGGACGGATTGAAAAGAAGTCAAATGGATTGCAAGAAGGTCGGATGGATTGCCGGACATTTTGACTGATTGCAAGAAAGAGTGACGGATTGTCACAAAGATAGATTGTTTGTCAGAACAATAGACGGATTGTCAGACAGACGGTCGCCTTACCAGACGGACAGACGGACTGCCACACAAATGGCCGGATTGCCGGAAAGTCGAGCGGATCGCCAGTCAGACGGAGAGCCGTATAGCCGGCTAGATAGAATTCCGGACAGACGGATTGAAATGCTGCCGTACCGACAGGAGGACTGACTGCCAGGCAGCAGAACATCCAAATTGAATGACGACTGGACTGTCGGACCGACGTAACATCAAACTGCCTGACAGCCGGACGGACGGACTGTCGAAAAAATGGACGTAAGACCCGACGAAGAAATCCGAAAGACTATGTCCTACAAAAATTCAAGTGACACTAAATTTAATTCTGAACAGAAATTTCAGAAAAGATTCTTTTTTTAATTCAAGTATATCACACCGTACAACAGGTTGCGGCGACTACAGGCAAGAGTCAACTACGACAGAATCAGATGATTATGCCGAGGTGACGGTAGGTCAAATAAATTTATTCGTGTAAATAAACGAACGAAACTTTGGCATTCTGAAGTTGATACATTATCGTGTAAGTGCTCAGCACTTCTGTAGAATAAATCTTTACTCAAATACCTCCCAAATAAGGCCACAATTATTGATTATGTTGGAGGTTTCTCATGGAAAGTTACGATTAGACTTTATGCTCTCATAAATCGCCTGTCCCTGAATAAATGCTAGTTTAACTTGTACACAGCTGAAGTCTAATCATCCGCCGATATTTCTGCCAAATTTGAAGTCATAATTCAAAAAAATAAAAAGACAGCGGGTCCTCAATGACGACATGTAGTCAAAAGAATCTGCCACCAATTCCCTGATCAGCCCTTATTGCGAGACAGGTTTCACAATCTTTGCCGCGAAATAAAAAAAAAAATCACAAAATTAAGATAAAAAATTCACGTGTTGACATAACAAGTAATAATATTGTTTATAAATAATATTACACACATTGTACTGTGAACATAACGTAATATTAAATGATGAACCACAATACAATGTTCAAAGCTCAAGTACATTGTAGAATGACCCTTCCCGTTATGTTGACATGATCATTTGTTTATCAAATAAGTAAACTTTGTAGTAAATATCATATATATATCGGACAACTATAATGTGTATGTTCGTCTTTCTGTCTGTCTAGGAAGAAACTGTTTTTAAGAGGCATTGGTTAAAAACCAAAAATTAAGAACGCACGAAGATTTGGATAATGCATTATCAATGGCAGTGTACGGTGCAATTTTTAGATCCAAGGCAGAAATCACAAATATCTGAAACACTGATTTGGTTACATAAAGTACAAAATGTTTCGTCCATTTACTCTTTGTTCTCGTGATTTCGTAATGTTTTACGCACATGCGTAGTATGTGTAATGGTAGTTGTGTCCTTCGTCTTCGCACTTTTTGAATAACATCAGTTAGTTTTGGAGTAAGAAATGACAGGATTAAGGGTTTTGAAAAGCCATCTTTGCACAAAATACGGTCGAGATAAAGCGTCCGAAGCCACTATCTCTTGTTTTGCCGAACAGTGTAACAGACGAAACGTGGCGTAAAGTGACCATATAGGGTAAATAGTATAACGCGGACTCGCTTGGATCTTTATAGCTATTTAAGGTTTGTTATTATTATCATTATTATTATTATTATAATTATTATTATTATTATTATTTTTATTATAATCATCGTTTTTACTATTGTGTTATCATTTTTGTTTAGCTTGCCAATTTTTAATGAAACAACACACGTAATTCTCCCTAAACGAAGAAAATGTCGATGTGTGACCAAAACCTCGTAACTTCAGCTCATTTGAGCTGAAGCTACAATGTTTTAGTCCAACAAAAAGTAAGTTAGAGCCACGAAGTTTTGGTCGGCCAAAATAGGCTGGACTTTCGAGGTTTAAGTCGCCACGAAACGTAGCGGAAAATGGTGATGGGGTTAAAACTATAAAATGATGTTTTCTGGATCAAAATAACTGTAAAAGGTTAGAAATTTACTTCTTTTATTTTTTCGTTTATATTGCCTATCTTGATGCAGTGACTATCAATAGGCCTTTGTGACCCGTCACGAAAAAAGGGACCATCTGGGAACTTTGTAAAATAAATATCTGAAGAAGAGATTGGGTCCAGCATTGGTCAACCAGAAGTCGCATTTCAAAAATTCTTTCACTGGAAGGTAAATTGAACATTCTAGATTCAGAAATTAAGCCCATTGCCAAACGTTTCGACTCTAGTCAGTCTGCGCAAACCGCGCAGTCTGACTAGGGTCTACACGTTACGCACTACCCATATGGTACCTTTTCGCGTGACGGGTAATATATGTATATCTAAACGGGTCGTGCTTTATACCCGCGCATTTATTGACAGAGTTTTAGTTTTATAGATCAAACAATTGAAATACTGCAATTATTGTATAATCCAAGATTATTACCCTGGCAGGGCAGCCTAAACAACGGGTCGTTGCACCTAGGCTTGAGATTTATCAGCTTTTATTTACACATTACAATTACTTATTGCTATAGATAGTCGACACAATTTACTTGAGACCTTTAAAATCGTAGGTTAGTCACCAAAGTCTAGTAACTTCAGCTTGTGCAAGCTGAAGTTATGAGGCTTGTGCAACCGAACGATGAAATATGCTCACTTTCTCTATGCACGCAAATTCTTTTGGTGATAGGGTACATTTTTTTGCAAGCGTTTACAATGATTGTGGACAAACTTTTGAAAGAATCCAAAATATTGAAAAGTGAACTCGCCACACTACGTCACGGCTAAGTCAAATCCTGCCAGTTCAATAATAACGCAATATAATTCGGTTCGTTGCGCAGTGGTCTTATCCGTTCGCCAATCAGTATCATTTTTTTCTTTATCAAATTTCTCTCGTCAACCTTCTTTATATTCAGTTTATATGTGGAATAAGTGCATTATACCGACCTTAGACAACATGTTAATTAATTTGTGCAGTCTAACTCGAGTCGATACTCATCGTTCTTTTGTCACTTTTTGAATCTAGAATCGAACTTCAGCCTTCCTGAACTGATTTTACACAGCACAAAGATGTATCATTTTCGTTTGATGTATCATAATTGATTAAAAAAACTCAGTTATATCGCGGCGGCTGGAGCACCTAAAAATGGTTTTCTGGTATTTCTCTCACCAGCACAACCACCAGTCTTCCCTAGCCTCCAGCTGCTATCTCATATGGGTCTACGATTATCAACCCTTTGGTGCGAGACAAATTTGTCGGAAAGAATGAGTGCTGCAGTCGGGGATCGAACCTGGGACCTCTAGATTGACAGTCCGACGCGCTACTAACTGCGCTATAACGGCGTCTCACCACTCAATCAAATAATATCGAAATTATTCCAAATTCAAATAATTTAATTCTAGTTGTTTTCACAAAGATTGTGCATTCGGCAGGCTGAAAATGGGTTTTTTACTCAATAAAAACAAATTTATCACGCAGGTTTTTGGCAAGCTTCCGCGGAAAGAAGCCCCATAAACAATCCCCAAATTTAAGGGTAAATCTTTTCTTTTTTGCTTCAAGAAATTAGATTATAAGATATGAAGAGAGTATTTGTTGATTTCATAGAGGTATAAAGCTTAAATTCTAATCACACAAAAGCGTCATTTAAAACAAGAGCACCGCTTACGGGTACCTTCGCTCGGCCATTTGGTGCTGGACATTGGATAAAAAAATCTACGAATCGTAAGTCTAAAAAGGGGCATTATTCACTCAAAAACCAGCTATACGTAGTTATATCCCTTGATAGAATAGGTATCCCCTTTCGGTAGTGAACATGTTTGTCTGGTTTCAAGTGAAAGCCTTCAGCAGAACCATAGATATCACAAAATGTCAACGCGATCGCACGACCGCGGCGGCAACGATAACGCAAATGCTAAAGCAATACCTCGAGCTTTCTTCTAAATTAGCGAGGTAAAAATTTGGGTTTTCAACAAAAAGAAAGAAATGTGGCGGTCCTCATTTTTATTGTTGTTGTTGTTGTTGTTGTTCTGAAATGTTTGTTTGGTTGGGTTGGGTGGGTCGGGGGGGGGGGGGGGGGGGTATGTCCCCGTTTTATTTCTTAAGTCTAAACATGTATATATTTGTACGTAAATTATACATGTAACATTACATGTATTTGAAAATGCATTTTATCCGAATTGATAATTAATCTTATAGATGACAGATGATTGCATGGAAAATTTCCACGTGTATTAGTTTTAACGTGTTTTTAACCGTTTTAAGTATCGGGTTAAGATACATCTCAGCCGATTTAGTCGCACAGTCTGCCCTGCATTCAATATGTAAACGTTCGTATATTACTCACACGCAATGCGGGGTACCATTTTTAAACATCTGCAAACTGTTTAATATCCTGAACGCCTGAGTTGTACGAGTCTTCAATAGGCGCTCATATGAATTAAAGTTTTCAGCTGATATTCTCTTTTCTCTGCAAGTATCTGTAGATTAAACAGTCTGCACTTTCCACTTGGGAAATTCTTTGAAAGGATAACGTTCAGACAAATAATACATTTCAATCCATACAAATATCGAAAAATGGTCACAAAAACTGGTGGGCCTCTTGGAAATTAAATCGCAGCTTACAACAATTGTCGTGGGTTTTGTGTGTGTTTTTTATTATTTTGTGTCATTTGTTTGTTTGTTTGTTTGAACGGGTTTTACGCCGCTTTCAACAATTTCGCAGTTATATCGCGGCGGCCGGAGCCCCTAACAATGGATTCCTGGTATTTCTGTCACCTGTACTTCCAAAGAAAGTCTTCTAAAGACGATTCCAATGAGATATTGCAAGGAAGAATCTAACAATGAATGAACACCAGGTACGATTTGTGATTTTGACTTACGATTATTTTTTTCGTAAGAAGTTTAGTAAAACGGGTCTCAGGGTTATATCCATAAACACAGGAAATTACATCAATGTACAAGTATCAAACATTCATATTAAACAGAAAACGCAGAACTCGTTTACATGTATGTAATTGAAAACATAGTTTCATACGTGCGACATGGAACTTTATTGTAACTACAGCTAGGAACATCGTGAAATTGACAAGGTGAATGATTTTGGAATGATTTTGAATTAAATTGAATGGGTGCGATGATTGAGTTTTGAGAGAAATTAAAAGAAGGTAATCGAATATTGATATTTTGTTCATGATGAACAAAACAAGCGATGATTATTACCTCCCTTATAAAATATATGCCTACTAGTTCTATAAATAGCCTCATGTTTCTTCAAGAACCAATCAGACTCATACAATTTCAATTGTGTAAGTGAAATCGCGACTTTTTCTAGCTATATTTATTTTGAATGTAGTTGTTGATCTTATCACTTGTTGTCATTTTTAGAAATTTCTATTGGTTTGAGTGAGTGTGTTATGAGTGAATGATGCGCTTAATTAGAGATATTGAATGTATTGATTGAGATGGGTGACAATTTCCCCATGTAACTGTACAATTTCTGACTGGAAAAGGTCGGAGTCGTTTTACGTAAAAACTATGATTGGAAAATTACCACGGAAGCAGTCGATGACACTTATTTCTTAAAGTGATGTCAAATTGATATTTAAATTTTTAATGTATCGATTAATTAATAAATATATCTTGGAAATTTACCTTCCGGGCTGCTAAAAGTATATATGAAAGCGGGCTATTGCTCAAAAAAGTATAAGTGAATCAAAGGCTTATATTTAACGCGTAAATCGAATATTTCGAGTTGTTTTTTAAATGCGTGTGAGTAAAATCTATTATGTAACATTTTTAAATCGAAAAACAGTGGATTTTAATCACGACTAGAGTTTGTGAAAACGTATTAATTAATGCCAATTAAGTTTGAACGACTTTCCTCTTTGAAATTCATACTTTTCATTACTTTTAACTGATATAACGACGATTGGCTTTCAAAGTCTCTCATTTAGAGATTTATGAACTTATGCAACAATATTGATGTTTCAACTGATTTAATAATTTTGTCGCCAGCAATGTTTCGAATGATAAGTCCAAACCACTAGGTTTACCGATACACTTTAAAACATCGTGTTATCGACAAGTTGGACGGTTTTGGAATAATTATGGAATGATGTTGAATGATTATGTGGAGCGAGTTTTGAATGAAATTTTGGAAGATATTTTGATATCGCTGATTTCGTCCAAAAATGGACGAAATTTGTATATTATATTACCCCCCTTTAACAAAGCCGCCATACTTTCGATTTGTGTTTCCAATCAGGTCCTTTGAATTCCAAATAAGTCACAAAAATTGTGGAATAATTCAATAAAAGGTTAATCGTTTTGAAATATTTCGGATTGTTTTAAAAAGTTCGGAACGTTTTAAGAGAGTGGAGGTAGTGTTTAGAATGAATGAATGAATGAATGAATGAATGAATGAATGAATGAATGAATGAATGAATGAATGAATGAATGAATGAATGAATGAATGAATGAATGAAGGGAGCAAATTAGAATAGTTTTAATCGAGGTGAATGTCAATTTTACAAACTATATGTATCCTTTCAACGACCTTCCCCTATGTTTTCAGGTGAAGACAAATATGCAGTCGACCGGAAGTTTTGGTGCTGTAGACTTCGTCATCTTCTTTGGAACGCTCGCATGTTCGTTTTTGATTGGAGTGTTCTTCGCCTTCAGAAGCAAGAAGCACAACACTCCGTCGGACTACTTTCTAGCAGGCAGGAAGCTGGCTGTACTCCCAGCAGCCTTTAGTTTCGTGGTCACATACCAATCCTCGTTGATGCTTATTGGGACTCCGGCGGAGGTATACGCTTATGGACTGAAATACGGTTATTTCGTAATCGGAGCTTCTTTGAGCTACATCTTCGCTGGGTTAACCTTGGTGCCAGTGTTTCATCCATTACAATTGACCAGCGTTTATAAATACTTTAATTTACGATACAATGGGAACGCTGTACGTTATCTAGCTATGACAATCGGTGTTGTTTATTATATATTCTACATGGCCACAGTGACATTTGGTACCTGTGTGGCTCTAGAAGTTATTGTTGGTATACCTTACTGGGGTACCATCCTAATCTATACGCTCGTCACCGCAGCCTACACGTCTATCGGTGGTATGAAGGCCGTCATCTGGACGGACGTGTTCCAGCTGGTCATCATGTTTACTGGAGTGTTTGGTATCCTCATCAAGTCTACTATTGATGTCGGTGGATCTGCTAAGGTGTTCGAACTCGCAACCAGTCGAGTAAATATGGCGGATTTCAGAGTGGACCCGACCGTTAGGTATCATTTCTGGAACTTGTCCATCTGTACGTTCACCATGTATCTAGCTGGATGTTACCAACAACCCGGTGTACAGAGGATTAACTCAACACCCGATGTGAAATCTGCAAGACGTCTTTACGCAATCTCAGGACCTTTGTATGGACTATTTGCGCTCGTTGTGTGTTTTGAAGGAGTTACTATCTATGCATATTATGCTATGAAGCGATGTGATCCTCTCGGTTCGAAAAGAATCGCCGGTATTAATGAAATTGTCCCAGTCGCAATTCTAGACTTGTTTTCAGATATACCAGGATTATCAGGGTTGTTTATCGCCTCACTTTCCAGTGCAGCTTTGAGTACCCTGTCGTCATCACTAAGTAGTCTTGCAGCGGTAACATATGAAGACATGCTTAAAGTATTGTACCCAAACATGTCTGATGCTAAATCCACATTGATATCTAAGATCATTGTCCTATTTTACGGTGTCGTGGCCATGGCCGTAACATTCGTGATTGCACAAATACCAGGATCTATCGTTAGCGTATTCTTTGCATTCATGGGTTGTTTAGACGGACCGACTTGTGCCATGTTTTTGTTATCGACTATGTACAGAAAAGCTACGAGTAAGGGAGTGTTCACTGGAGCAATAGTTGGAATGGCATTCGCATTCTGGTTGAATATGGGTCAAACTTTTGCCAATGTTCCTGCATCACCAACACTACAATCCGGACCAACTGATATGTGCTTATCACTAAATACATCTTTTATCTTATCAAACATTACGGAATATAGCACGTCGACAGTGACTACATTTATATCGACAGCAAACTCTTCATTTCCGACACCTGAAGTATCCCCAGAACTAACTCCATTACAAAAACTTTATACATTATCATATGTAAACTTTTCATTGTTCAGTTGTTTGATCTCAATTATAGTGGCGGTCATCGTCAGCGCGTTCACTAAGCAACCGGAGAAGATTGATGAACGCTGTCTCTTCTCTTTCAAGAAGCATATCATGCAGTCGTTACTAGGATACGGTTGTGACAAAACGGATGAAATGTGCGTAGACCCGAATGAAAAAGTGACACTTATGCATTTACATAAAAAATGAACATGACACCAATTTGATTTCTTATTGTGTTCAAGCTTAAATGTAACTTTTGAGAGCACACAAGGCATCTAGCGTATGCGTTTCTTTACGTAAAGATTAGACCTTGAGCATTTTGCGGTTTCAATACTGTATCATTAAAAGGAGGACGAACTGCATGAACTTAAAGCTTGTTCAGACAAGAGCACTATCTACGAGTGTCTACGACCGACTTTTGGGTGCTAGAAACTGGAGAAAAAAATCTAAGTTGAAAAAAGGGCACTATTCACACATAATGCATTTAGAAACTAGTTATCTCCGTTGAAAATTTGGGTTGCTCTTTTGATCGTGAACATACGCGCAGTTTCAATTGATTGCTTTCAATAGAACGGAGAGTCGGAGATATCACAAACTGTAAATTTGTCGCTCAACGGCGACGACAAAAACAACGACGACAGCGACCACAACAACGACGACGTTAAGGCTTTAGCAGAATCTCGGGGTTTTCTCCGAAACAACCAAGCTAAAAAGCTGTTTTTTTCACAGGGCTACAGTTGGTTACATCGTGAAATTGACAATTACCTCAATCAAACCATTCTAAACCGCTCATTCAGCGCTCCATTCATTCCAAACACTCACTCAAACCATTCAAAAACGATCAAACACATTGAAAAATATAGAATCAACAACGTCATTCAAAATAAATTTGGATAGAGAAAAATCGCGATTTCACTGACATAATTGTAAGCGTCTAATAGGTTCTTGAAGAAATAAGAATTTGAATGCATACTTTACTAAAGAGGTGTTATCAATATCGCTAATTTTGTTCATCCTGAACAAAATTTACGATATTGGATTATCTCCTATTAAATTCACTCAAAACTCGCTCCGCACACTCATTCAATTTCATTCCTAAATCAATCCAAAATCATTAATCATGTCAATTTCACGAATTCGTTAACTGTAAGTACGAGTTTGGATAATACTGTCTGCTATTCTTATTATGGAAAATGTTGAATCGTGTTACAAAGTAGCAATATAACCTTTATTCCATTTGCGCTTGTGCATGACATTTCCAACCGACGTAATGACTCAGATCAGCCTTCGGACCTCTGTTTACAATGGCAACATAATTTGAACGCATTTTTTTATTGCTAATCCTGAGCATTGTCTGTACATTGTGGACTTTGATTGTTGGAAACGTTCTTCCTGCAGTATTTTAATTTTCGAGCGATCATGACTTACATTTTTAAAAATACCAATACGTCTTAAGTATGGGCATGGTTCAAAAACTAATGAGTACAAAAAACTTGAGCTGTCGTGGCGAATTCATTATAGGTGTGATCTTGTGTCTACAAAGTAACCCAAGGATGTGTTCCAATCCTATTTTTACAACTAATCATGTGTTTACTATAATCGTTTGTACAAACACTTTAGATTCCAAGGTTTTGTTCATCATACCTAGGAAGTGCGTGAAAATCGTGCATTACTTGGGCTCGGTTTTATCAAAGACAAAACATTGGTTGAAATTTAACCGAAATTGAATTTCAGCTAATCAGAATTGGTGTTTCAATTGGAACGATTGAAACAACAAAGCTGATTGGCTGAAAATAACTCCCGGTATTCATTTTACCAATGATAATGTTTTATACAACTTGGGTTGGGAGTAGGCCCATCAATTGTTAAGAAATACACAAATGTACAAAACAATGAATTATACATATTTGAAAATAAGCAGCGCAATTCAATCCATGTTTTTTATTGGATCAAAATTTCTTGAACAACTTTGGAAAATGGTCACCATAGGATCATTCCTGTGAAGTTTGGTTGAAATTCATCCTGCGGTTTCTGAGGAAATTTTTAAAGAAAAAGTTTACGACTCGACGCACGGACGGACGGACGGACGGACTGACGGACGGACGGACGCACGACGGACACAACGCCATGACAATAGCCCCAGTGGCCTTCGGCCAGTGGAGCTAAAAACAAGGGAGATTCTTTGTACTAAATTCCTTGAGCGTATGCGATATTAAATGAGCTAAAATTTGCCGCAGTTACGAAGATTTGGCCGCCTACTGACTTGAACACTCTATTATCCAGCGTGCGCGCCAAAGAAACACGAGTGCACATATAAACATATACGAGTACAAATAATAACATGGTAAAATTGACAAGATCGATGATTTTGGAATGAAATGGAATAAGTGGGATGAGCCAGTCTCGAATGATGTTACAGGGAGGTATCATATAATGGATAATTTCACCGAGTTCGGCAATACTTGGTTGGTTCCCTTTGAAAATATTAAAGTACTGTCTGTTTTGTGTCATGGCGGCACAATTACTTTAAGGTAGTAGACCCGTAATAGTTCCGCAACATTTCGGAACTCATGATCTTTGACAATGTTTACCGAGGTTGAAAATCGTTAGGAAACCTCGGTCAACATTATTAAAGTTCATTACTTCCTGAACGTTGCAGAACTATAACGGGTTAACTACCTTAAATCCAAACTAGCCAATATAACAGGGAAGTGATGAGTTTGATATAAACGAAGATTTGGGGCGGTTTTGAGGATTTCGAAACGTTTTCGAACGATTTTTGACTGTGTTCGGAGTGAATATATTGAATGCAAAGAATAGAGCACTGCGCAGGCGACTAAGAATGGTTGATGAATGGCAAATTTAGGATGTACTTTACTGTATGCATTATCTAATTTTCTTGTTTGAATGGGATTTTACGCCGCTTTCAACAGTCCTTTAGACATATCGCGGCGACTGGAGAACCCGTAAATGGATTCCTTATATTTCTCACACCGGTATTACCATAACATCCATTCCTAGTCCCAAGCAGCTATCCCATATGAGTTAACGATTATCGACCTATTGAAGGGAGACACATAGTCGGAAAGGGTGAGTGCTGCCGTAGGGAATCAAACTCGGGACCTTTTGAATAATAGTTTGACGCGCCACAAATGCCCTATGACACTGGCATGCAATTGCATGGATGTTTCTTTTGAAAATAATAGCGTGGAATAATGGCATGCAAGTTCGACCTTAAACACATGTGCATGCAGGATTTATTGTTGATTTTTTTTTTTGCAAAGGTAGAAATGAGTTCTTAAATGAGCGTTTGATGTGCATCATCATCACAGGCAATAGTTTCAGAATCTGAATTTTTGTCATAAAGGTGATTACATCTTATATAGTAACTTTTATGACAGAAGTCAGACTATAAAACATTTGACTGGGTTGACCATCTTTTTTCATATGCTAGATAAAATCATATTTTGCAAAAATCAACAAATACGACAATCTGAAAAAATGAAGTTCTTCAAAGTTTGTAGTTTTAAGCGATTTTGCAAAGCAAAATCGATTTATGTCATCGTCCAAACCGGAAACAAACAATCAAAAATGCGAATCCTCCAGAGCTACAGAAAGAGGTGGTGGTTTTTATTCAAAATCGGTGTATTTGAATAATAATTAGCTTAAACCCTTTGTTGTTGGTACTCATTGAAACCGCATCGACGAGACGATTCAAATGAGTACCAAAAACATTGGGTTTCATTGAGAAATACTGATGTTGGACTTGTTTTACCCCCTCTTATAAGTACATCTGCTCATAAACAACTAGGTCACAACAAAAGTACTCTGCTGATGAATACAGAGTCCCAGTGTTACACGTGGCTGGAATGTTAAATGGGCCATCCTGAAGTCATTCATAAAACCGTCAGCAAAGCAATTCTCTCTTGTCCGGAATTTACCGCTTAATTAAGGGTTTACCGCGATTTGAATTCACAGAAACTGAGTCAATGGACATGAAATTAAAAACTCAAACAAAGTAATCTATTGGACCAAAACTGATATAGAAGCTTTAAAATATTACTAAAGAATGCAAAATAGTTTGGATATGTTGAAAAAAATATCAAAAAGTGTCTTTAAAGCATGAAAATATGACACATTTACAACATTTTCTATTTGCGTTCAACTAAAGATTCAGTTGCACAAAAGATAAAACAAGAAATGTCTACATGTAGAGGAAAAGCTAAAGAACAATGAAGGAGGCTTAAATTTTGCATAAACATTTCACATAACTCACATTTTGCATCTGAAAATGACCAACTCCAGAAAAATAATTTACAAATGGCAGACATAGAGTTTGTTTACATTTACTATTCTCACGCCAAATGATATTTCATTCATAATAAGAAAGTAGACCGCTTCATAACATATGGTGACCAAGTTAATACTATGTCTGAACATTTCAAGTTATTGAATTAATTTTTACCTGTTACCTGTGCGTCGGGACCATTAAATTTCACTTAAAAGAGGAAGATGAATGTCAAAACTATATGATTAACTTTGATTTTTGATTGATATTTGCAAAATGAATAAAAAATACCCATCAAAATATAGTGGAAATACGTATGGTTCCTTTTGGTCTCCATAGGTAAGATTATTTGAAAGATTTCTGTTGTAAAAAACATAACGTGAAATCTACGTTTAGCGTAAATTAACAAAATTGGCTGATTTTATTGATTTAACTCAAATTATTTGGCGTTTCCTTCTGCCTGCATATAAGGAATGATGTAATAAACAGAAAAATGGCAAAAACTACCTTGATCTATCGATTAAGCTTTTGATTTTCCAGGTTTTCTTCGATTTTCACCTTTTCGCGGAAAAACCCAATCACACTTCCGGTTTTTGTTCTTGTGCAAAAAGTAGGCCAATTTTAATTTAGACTGGCTAGCCTGTCCTCATTTATCGATACTAGATCCTAAAGTAAGCATGGACTCCATTGGTCCGTTGCTTCCTCTCGTTTCATTGGTCAAAATGTATTGAGGCCTTTGATTGGTCATCTCACGTACGAGCGTAGCGTGTTTAAACTGAAGAAAGGGAAAGAACGGAATTTATGACTTTCACGGTTTTTATTGGAGCTAAATAAATAAAGTATCATATGCTAAAGATTTTGAATACACAGTTTCTACCCAGAATTTTTTTAAATAAGGTTGACTTTTGATATTCAGATTAGTAATTATTATAATTTTGAAGAAACTTGACTCTCTCCTCTATTCTTCTTTCTATCTCTATTTCCCTCTCAAAATTAATAAAACGCATAGTTTCTAATCCCCAAAACTTAGCTCTTCGTTTGTCAAGCGGAAAACGGTTTTGATAAAAGATAATTTATTACTGCATTTTCAAACATTATTTATAATCAAGACAACAGGCTTAAACGCTTGAAATACCGGATAATAAGATGACATTTGATAACAGTCAATTTAATCCTAAAAAAACCTGTTGTTAATGAAGTGTTTTATAAAAAGAGTACAGAGTTTATAAAAACCTATTGTTAATAAAGTGTTTTATAAAAAGAGTACAGAGTATATATTTAGAGTGCATATATTATCATACGGAAAAGGTGTCCTCCAGGGAGTTGTGTTACTTTTTTTCCATTTTGAAAAAGTACAAATTAACGTTTTTGAATTGCCCCACTCTTTTAAACCTGTACTCTCTAAATAAATTTCTGGCGTTATAGAGAATATACCAATTAGATATGTAAAACATTCAACCTCTGCGAGCCTCCTTTTTGATTGACTCAACCATACCTGTCTTTGAATGTAGTCTGATTATTCGGTCATGAACTATTTACAACAGATAGCGAGCCGCTGTGCAGCATGCCAATGTGTGGGTAGATCAGGTGACCTTGTTCTGTTAGGAATGTATACATACAAGAGGTATATAAAGGCGCCCACAGAGCGGTGAGCGGGGAGAGACTTCTTTGGAAGATAAGAAGACAGACAAATTTTAGTTAAACGTTTATTAAAGAAGTGTAGTATAGTAAATTTGACTTTGATTCATTTCACCAATATAAATATTGGTGTCACAGTCTTTCTTTATACGATTTGCTGCAAAATATAAAGTATGATTATGACCACATTATTATCAACATGTTCTTCACAATTCCTTGTTAATAGTAGGGCAAAATTTCACAATAGAGCTTGTGATGGTATCTCCTTTGTTCAATTGAAATTACTCAAAGGCTGAAGCTCAATTAAAGAAGTCTTATTTTCATTCTAATATATGAAATCCCAATATTTTATTCGTGTTTGAATTAAAGTGGTAGATTTCGCAAACGAAACGTCAAAAAAGGGCCACCCACACTTGGATTGTCTTTTGAACTCAATAACAATGATACAATATAATGAAAGTAATTTTCAAGCGCAAATTTTGCTTATCATAATATCTTTTTTTCAATCTATTACCATGAAAAAATATGTTTCAGGATTTTTGAAAGTAAAATAATGATTTTGTCTGTCCGTCTACATGAAACTCCTGGCCTATTACAACTTATTGTTTCTATAATAAGGGAAGAGTGAAGTGTCTTTCTCAAAATAGGTACCAATTTGCATCGAATCAAAAGAGGATGATTTTAAAGGAGCCGTTTTTTTTTTTGTCTTTTTTATATATAATATCGAGTATTTCTATAAAATTAATTATGTTTGTGTAATTCACTCGTAAAGTATATTAGAATGAGTGTGTCCTGTCTTTGTTCGTGAACCTTTTGACAAGATATTGATAATCGCCTATATTTTTTCTCGGATGAACCCTGTACTCTCTAATTCGGACCAATCAAATCATGGATTATTTAACGAAATCGTTGCGTTTTTCACGAGATATAACAAGTAAATAGCGAGTTATGAACGGTAAAAAATACGTGATATTTAAGTTTAAAATTGGGTACCGTCGATATGAAAATACGCTAATCCAACAAAAGAAGATTGGTCATTTATTGTGTCAAAAGTTTAGTATAAAAACACAAGTTTTCAGTATATGTGTACATATTCTTACTACTTAGCAGCCTTAAGAGTGGAAAATGCGAAAAATTATCGTTTACTAAGTACACAAAAGCATCATTCTGGAACCATTTTATAGTCTAAAATTAATTTGGATTAAGCTAAAATCAAGATATTACTACATACAAAAGATTTTACCAACGTATTTTTGTGTAATATGTGAAAACACCGGTCCTTATACAAGTCAATCGGACTATAATAATAACACATTTATATAAATAAGGGTATTGGTCTTTAATTGGAAACAAACCTTTATAGATGTAATGTGAGAGACTGAAACAAGTAAATTGAGGTGTATTTGTATTGAAATAAACCAAAAAATAAAGCTATTTAATTTGGGATCTTATTAAAAAAAAGATGTATAAAATGTATAAATCGAGCCATTAATTGTATATATTCTTATATGACATAAAAAAATTAATTTTTGCTTTTTTGACCAAATGAGTAAAAGTTTTGACTTGGTATTGACTGGTTTTAGCGAATTTGGGGTCGTTTTGACTTTGGGTCGTTTTGACTTCAGGCCGTTTTAACTTGCTCTCAAATAAGTATGAAAGGTCCCAGTCTATTATTTTTAGAGGAGTGATATTTTTATCTCTTTTGGAGGGACCCCGGTGAGAATTACTTCCTGAGGTCGTTGTATGGTAAAAGTAGTTCTTAAAGAAAATGTAGTCCCTCAAAGATAGAGCTGTTTTAAGTGTTAAACAGTGATTTACATATAGTTTTTCATGATTTTTAAGTTATTTCACCTCTGTTCTAGAGTTTTGAAGTGCATTTTACTATCTCTTTGCAGGAGTTCATTCTCCAGGTGGGGGATGAAAATTAAACTGCGTGATTTCTGGGCGCGAAGCTTTGTTGGTTCCGAAAGAAGGGTTCCCTTGCTGTGACTGTATTATCTAAAAAACTGCCTTATCAACCTACATGACAATTGGTTTTAAAAGGAAGTTCTTAGAGAGAGGAATAAACATCTGTAACTCCATAACCTCAACGAACGTTCTGAAAAGAGCTCTGGCTTGGAGAAAAACACTGATTTACCATAAACTTAAGAGGACAAAATTTCACCGGGGTCTGACCTAGATGGGAAAATATGAACTTCTTTATTTAAGGAGATTTCAACCTGAAACTTTGTACACAAGTTGAGAATCATACTGGAATGTCAATTAGCAGAGCATTTCTCTCAAGGTTTGTTTATTTTTTCTATATTTGAGGTTTTTACACGCATGTCGTAAAAAAATCTACATTTTTGGGAGAGTGATCTCCCTTTGACTGGAGGCTTGTTATGTTTTCATCTTTTTGAAACATTTTGGCATGCAGGATGGGAAAACTAAACTGTTAAATCAGCTTAAGACAATAATTCATGTAAATCATGGTAATTTATGAGAAAATTTGTACTTTTAAAGGCCCCTAGAGAGCTTCGGAAGTACATTTGTTTCCGAATTTTACAGCCGACAAGTATAAGGAAAAGATCACTTGTCCGATTAAGATTTATTCTTTCAAATTTAAGGATCATTGAAAAAAGCTTCAATATGCCATGTTGTAGATATATAAACCTTGCCATTTTATACTTTTTGTGCTGGATAATTTAGACAAGAGAAACCTTTGAGATAAAAGGAGAATTTGCTTGATGCAAGTATTTTCTCCTTTCCTCTAAATGATTTACAATCAGAACAAGTATTAAATCTTAAAAAAAAAACATAAATTGGCTTAAAATTTGCAATCTCTTACATAGTTATATGACTTTTTCTAGATTTTACACTCACTTTTATTTCCTTTTAGTTCTTGAGCAAATTGAGAAATGTACTTGTCTGCTTTCAGAAGGCTACTTCTGACAAGTTGGGTATTTGAATTTCAAACCCCTGTTAATGTGAATCAAGTCCAAATTAACTTAAAAACAACAACAACAACAACATTTTCCCTTTCAAATAGTTGAAAAAGAAAGTTTGTTTGAAAAGACAATGATAATCAAATCAATACTAAATGAAAAAACCCAACATGTGTAAGGGGGGGTATACGTGAAGAAAGGGGGGGGGGGTATTCGGAAGGACAGTTAGCCGGGTTGGCATGACTATTTCGGTCAGCAAACAGCAAAGATAAATAAACAATTTTTTCAGACAAAGACCAGATCAGATCCCAGTCAAATTTTCTTCTCTCTGTTGAGCTTTACGTCGAGGCTTTCAGAGTGAACCAAAAATGACTGATAATCTTTGAAAATAGTGTTCAAAATACAAACAATGTACTACTTGATTGGGAGTGACAGTTCTTTTATATTAAGAGTTTCACGACTCTAACTCTTTTATTCCAGTGAGACAGATCTTGAATTGTCATCGACAAATTACTTGCGGATTGCTGTGATTGGTGCTTTCTTCATCGCTCAGTCTAGACTGTGGATAGTTGTCGATACCAGCTCTTCATATGGGTCGGTTTTCCTTGTAAAGATGGTCACAGAAGCATGTCTTTATTCGATTCCTTTAGCCATTGTAAGTGTTGTTTATGTTGCATTAAAATCAATTAAGTGAAGATAAATGGCCTCTGTCACTATATTTTATCTATATTCTGTAGTGTAAAACCAGGCACATGCCATCTGCATGCTCAAGTTAAATGATGCTTGACATATTAACTGACATCAAACCTGTTACTTGCTCTATGGATTAATCTGAATGATATAAACTTTTTGAATGCCAAATCTAGCCTATGATGTGCTCTACTCTTAAAGACGTTTCTCACTAACTATATCACACTTAAAATTAATGGAATGTTTGTTTTGCCCCTATTCAAATCGATGAAAAGGTAAAAAAAAAATGGCTTAAACGTCACAAAGAAAGTATTTTTGCGCCATATTTCCATGATTTTGCGACAATCTTGCCTACTTTGGTGGCCAAAAATTGATAAAAATTTTCCATAAAGCATCAAAAAGATACTCCTGTATAAGCAGCACACACAAAATATAATATTATGTATATATCCCTTGAGTATTATTGAAATTATAGCAGTTTCATAATGATAATTAGGATGCAGAATGAAATTCATTTTTAGCATGATTTTTTCATAAACACCTGCATGTTTCAAACTCCTCCAGACAAGGCAAAAAGTGGATGGAGCCATCTTATTATATCTTATTTTTACTCAGAAATAAACCAAAAACCAGCAGAAAATAAAACTTGGTGTTTCTCTTGAACTTGAAATTTTATTTAGGAGGGACCCCGGTGAGAATTACTTCCTGAGGTCGTTGTATGGTAAAAGTAGTTCTTAAAGAAAATGTAGTCCCTCAAAGATAGAGCTGTTTTAAGTGTTAAACAGTGATTTACATATAGTTTTTCATGATTTTTAAGTTATTTCACCTCTGTGCTAGAGTTTTGAAGTGCATTTTACTATCTCTTTGCAGGAGTTCATTCTCCAGGTGGGGGATGAAAATTAAACTGCGTGATTTCTGGGCGCGAAGCTTTGTTGGTTCCGAAAGAAGGGTTCCCTTGCTGTGACTGTATTATCTAAAAAACTGCCTTATCAACCTACATGACAATTGGTTTTAAAAGGAAGTTCTTAGAGAGAGGAATAAGCATCTGTAACTCCATAACCTCAACGAACGTTCTGAAAAGAGCTCTGGCTTGGAGAAAAACACTGATTTACCATAAACTTAAGAGGACAAAATTTCACCGGGGTCTGACCTAGATGGGAAAATATGAACTTCTTTATTTAAGGAGATTTCAACCTGAAACTTTGTACACAAGTTGAGAATCATACTGGAATGTCAATTAGCAGAGCATTTCTCTCAAGGTTTGTTTATTTTTTCTATATTTGAGGTTTTTACACGCATGTCGTAAAAAAATCTACATTTTTGGGAGAGTGATCTCCCTTTGACTGGAGGCTTGTTATGTTTTCATCTTTTTGAAACATTTTGGCATGCAGGATGGGAAAACTAAACTGTTAAATCAGCTTAAGACAATAATTCATGTAAATCATGGTAATTTATGAGAAAATTTGTACTTTTAAAGGCCCCTAGAGAGCTTCGGAAGTACATTTGTTTCCGAATTTTACAGCCGACAAGTATAGGAAAAGATCACTTGTCCGATTAAGATTTATTCTTTCAAATTTAAGGATCATTGAAAAAAGCTTCAATATGCCATGTTGTAGATATATAAACCTTGCCATTTTATACTTTTTGTGCTGGATAATTTAGACAAGAGAAACCTTTGAGATAAAAGGAGAATTTGCTTGATGCAAGTATTTTCTCCTTTCCTCTAAATGATTTACAATCAGAACAAGTATTAAATCTTAAAAAAAAAACATAAATTGGCTTAAAATTTGCAATCTCTTACATAGTTATATGACTTTTTCTAGATTTTACACTCACTTTTATTTCCTTTTAGTTCTTGAGCAAATTGAGAAATGTACTTGTCTGCTTTCAGAAGGCTACTTCTGACAAGTTGGGTATTTGAATTTCAAACCCCTGTTAATGTGAATCAAGTCCAAATTAACTTAAAAACAACAACAACAACAACATTTTCCCTTTCAAATAGTTGAAAAAGAAAGTTTGTTTGAAAAGACAATGATAATCAAATCAATACTAAATGAAAAAACCCAACATGTGTAAGGGGGGGTATACGTGAAGAAAGGGGGGGGGGTATTCGGAAGGACAGTTAGCCGGGTTGGCATGACTATTTCGGTCAGCAAACAGCAAAGATAAATAAACAATTTTTTCAGACAAAGACCAGATCAGATCCCAGTCAAATTTTCTTCTCTCTGTTGAGCTTTACGTCGAGGCTTTCAGAGTGAACCAAAAATGACTGATAATCTTTGAAAATAGTGTTCAAAATACAAACAATGTACTACTTGATTGGGAGTGACAGTTCTTTTATATTAAGAGTTTCACGACTCTAACTCTTTTATTCCAGTGAGACAGATCTTGAATTGTCATCGACAAATTACTTGCGGATTGCTGTGATTGGTGCTTTCTTCATCGCTCAGTCTAGACTGTGGATAGTTGTCGATACCAGCTCTTCATATGGGTCGGTTTTCCTTGTAAAGATGGTCACAGAAGCATGTCTTTATTCGATTCCTTTAGCCATTGTAAGTGTTGTTTATGTTGCATTAAAATCAATTAAGTGAAGATAAATGGCCTCTGTCACTATATTTTATCTATATTCTGTAGTGTAAAACCAGGCACATGCCATCTGCATGCTCAAGTTAAATGATGCTTGACATATTAACTGACATCAAACCTGTTACTTGCTCTATGGATTAATCTGAATGATATAAACTTTTTGAATGCCAAATCTAGCCTATGATGTGCTCTACTCTTAAAGACGTTTCTCACTAACTATATCACACTTAAAATTAATGGAATGTTTGTTTTGCCCCTATTCAAATCGATGAAAAGGTAAAAAAAAAATGGCTTAAACGTCACAAAGAAAGTATTTTTGCGCCATATTTCCATGATTTTGCGACAATCTTGCCTACTTTGGTGGCCAAAAATTGATAAAAATTTTCCATAAAGCATCAAAAAGATACTCCTGTATAAGCAGCACACACAAAATATAATATTATGTATATATCCCTTGAGTATTATTGAAATTATAGCAGTTTCATAATGATAATTAGGATGCAGAATGAAATTCATTTTTAGCATGATTTTTTCATAAACACCTGCATGTTTCAAACTCCTCCAGACAAGGCAAAAAGTGGATGGAGCCATCTTATTATATCTTATTTTTACTCAGAAATAAACCAAAAACCAGCAGAAAATAAAACTTGGTGTTTCTCTTGAACTTGAAATTTTATTTAGGAGGGACCCCGGTGAGAATTACTTCCTGAGGTCGTTGTATGGTAAAAGTAGTTCTTAAAGAAAATGTAGTCCCTCAAAGATAGAGCTGTTTTAAGTGTTAAACAGTGATTTACATATAGTTTTTCATGATTTTTAAGTTATTTCACCTCTGTGCTAGAGTTTTGAAGTGCATTTTACTATCTCTTTGCAGGAGTTCATTCTCCAGGTGGGGGATGAAAATTAAACTGCGTGATTTCTGGGCGCGAAGCTTTGTTGGTTCCGAAAGAAGGGTTCCCTTGCTGTGACTGTATTATCTAAAAAACTGCCTTATCAACCTACATGACAATTGGTTTTAAAAGGAAGTTCTTAGAGAGAGGAATAAGCATCTGTAACTCCATAACCTCAACGAACGTTCTGAAAAGAGCTCTGGCTTGGAGAAAAACACTGATTTACCATAAACTTAAGAGGACAAAATTTCACCGGGGTCTGACCTAGATGGGAAAATATGAACTTCTTTATTTAAGGAGATTTCAACCTGAAACTTTGTACACAAGTTGAGAATCATACTGGAATGTCAATTAGCAGAGCATTTCTCTCAAGGTTTGTTTATTTTTTCTATATTTGAGGTTTTTACACGCATGTCGTAAAAAAATCTACATTTTTGGGAGAGTGATCTCCCTTTGACTGGAGGCTTGTTATGTTTTCATCTTTTTGAAACATTTTGGCATGCAGGATGGGAAAACTAAACTGTTAAATCAGCTTAAGACAACAATTCATGTAAATCATGGTAATTTATGAGAAAATTTGTACTTTTAAAGGCCCCTAGAGAGCTTCGGAAGTACATTTGTTTCCGAATTTTACAGCCGACAAGTATAGGAAAAGATCACTTGTCCGATTAAGATTTATTCTTTCAAATTTAAGGATCATTGAAAAAAGCTTCAATATGCCATGTTGTAGATATATAAACCTTGCCATTTTATACTTTTTGTGCTGGATAATTTAGACAAGAGAAACCTTTGAGATAAAAGGAGAATTTGCTTGATGCAAGTATTTTCTCCTTTCCTCTAAATGATTTACAATCAGAACAAGTATTAAATCTTAAAAAAAAACATAAATTGGCTTAAAATTTGCAATCTCTTACATAGTTATATGACTTTTTCTAGATTTTACACTCACTTTTATTTCCTTTTAGTTCTTGAGCAAATTGAGAAATGTACTTGTCTGCTTTCAGAAGGCTACTTCTGACAAGTTGGGTATTTGAATTTCAAACCCCTGTTAATGTGAATCAAGTCCAAATTAACTTAAAAACAACAACAACAACAACATTTTCCCTTTCAAATAGTTGAAAAAGAAAGTTTGTTTGAAAAGACAATGATAATCAAATCAATACTAAATGAAAAAACCCAACATGTGTAAGGGGGGTATACGTGAAGAAAGGGGGGGGGGGTATTCGGAAGGACAGTTAGCCGGGTTGGCATGACTATTTCGGTCAGCAAACAGCAAAGATAAATAAACAATTTTTTCAGACAAAGACCAGATCAGATCCCAGTCAAATTTTCTTCTCTCTGTTCAGCTTTACGTCGAGGCTTTCAGAGTGAACCAAAAATGACTGATAATCTTTGAAAATAGTGTTCAAAATACAAACAATGTACTACTTGATTGGGAGTGACAGTTCTTTTATATTAAGAGTTTCACGACTCTAACTCTTTTATTCCAGTGAGACAGATCTTGAATTGTCATCGACAAATTACTTGCGGATTGCTGTGATTGGTGCTTTCTTCATCGCTCAGTCTAGACTGTGGATAGTTGTCGATACCAGCTCTTCATATGGGTCGGTTTTCCTTGTAAAGATGGTCACAGAAGCATGTCTTTATTCGATTCCTTTAGCCATTGTAAGTGTTGTTTATGTTGCATTAAAATCAATTAAGTGAAGATAAATGGCCTCTGTCACTATATTTTATCTATATTCTGTAGTGTAAAACCAGGCACATGCCATCTGCATGCTCAAGTTAAATGATGCTTGACATATTAACTGACATCAAACCTGTTACTTGCTCTATGGATTAATCTGAATGATATAAACTTTTTGAATGCCAAATCTAGCCTATGATGTGCTCTACTCTTAAAGACGTTTCTCACTAACTATATCACACTTAAAATTAATGGAATGTTTGTTTTGCCCCTATTCAAATCGATGAAAAGGTAAAAAAAAAATGGCTTAAACGTCACAAAGAAAGTATTTTTGCGCCATATTTCCATGATTTTGCGACAATCTTGCCTACTTTGGTGGCCAAAAATTGATAAAAATTTTCCATAAAGCATCAAAAAGATACTCCTGTATAAGCAGCACACACAAAATATAATATTATGTATATATCCCTTGAGTATTATTGAAATTATAGCAGTTTCATAATGATAATTAGGATGCAGAATGAAATTCATTTTTAGCATGATTTTTTCATAAACACCTGCATGTTTCAAACTCCTCCAGACAAGGCAAAAAGTGGATGGAGCCATCTTATTATATCTTATTTTTACTCAGAAATAAACCAAAAACCAGCAGAAAATAAAACTTGGTGTTTCTCTTGAACTTGAAATTTTATTTAGGAGGGACCCCGGTGAGAATTACTTCCTGAGGTCGTTGTATGGTAAAAGTAGTTCTTAAAGAAAATGTAGTCCCTCAAAGATAGAGCTGTTTTAAGTGTTAAACAGTGATTTACATATAGTTTTTCATGATTTTTAAGTTATTTCACCTCTGTGCTAGAGTTTTGAAGTGCATTTTACTATCTCTTTGCAGGAGTTCATTCTCCAGGTGGGGGATGAAAATTAAACTGCGTGATTTCTGGGCGCGAAGCTTTGTTGGTTCCGAAAGAAGGGTTCCCTTGCTGTGACTGTATTATCTAAAAAACTGCCTTATCAACCTACATGACAATTGGTTTTAAAAGGAAGTTCTTAGAGAGAGGAATAAGCATCTGTAACTCCATAACCTCAACGAACGTTCTGAAAAGAGCTCTGGCTTGGAGAAAAACACTGATTTACCATAAACTTAAGAGGACAAAATTTCACCGGGGTCTGACCTAGATGGGAAAATATGAACTTCTTTATTTAAGGAGATTTCAACCTGAAACTTTGTACACAAGTTGAGAATCATACTGGAATGTCAATTAGCAGAGCATTTCTCTCAAGGTTTGTTTATTTTTTCTATATTTGAGGTTTTTACACGCATGTCGTAAAAAAATCTACATTTTTGGGAGAGTGATCTCCCTTTGACTGGAGGCTTGTTATGTTTTCATCTTTTTGAAACATTTTGGCATGCAGGATGGGAAAACTAAACTGTTAAATCAGCTTAAGACAACAATTCATGTAAATCATGGTAATTTATGAGAAAATTTGTACTTTTAAAGGCCCCTAGAGAGCTTCGGAAGTACATTTGTTTCCGAATTTTACAGCCGACAAGTATAGGAAAAGATCACTTGTCCGATTAAGATTTATTCTTTCAAATTTAAGGATCATTGAAAAAAGCTTCAATATGCCATGTTGTAGATATATAAACCTTGCCATTTTATACTTTTTGTGCTGGATAATTTAGACAAGAGAAACCTTTGAGATAAAAGGAGAATTTGCTTGATGCAAGTATTTTCTCCTTTCCTCTAAATGATTTACAATCAGAACAAGTATTAAATCTTAAAAAAAAAAAACATAAATTGGCTTAAAATTTGCAATCTCTTACATAGTTATATGACTTTTTCTAGATTTTACACTCACTTTTATTTCCTTTTAGTTCTTGAGCAAATTGAGAAATGTACTTGTCTGCTTTCAGAAGGCTACTTCTGACAAGTTGGGTATTTGAATTTCAAACCCCTGTTAATGTGAATCAAGTCCAAATTAACTTAAAAACAACAACAACAACAACATTTTCCCTTTCAAATAGTTGAAAAAGAAAGTTTGTTTGAAAAGACAATGATAATCAAATCAATACTAAATGAAAAAACCCAACATGTGTAAGGGGGGGTATACGTGAAGAAAGGGGGGGGGGGGTATTCGGAAGGACAGTTAGCCGGGTTGGCATGACTATTTCGGTCAGCAAACAGCAAGGATAAATAAACAATTTTTTCAGACAAAGACCAGATCAGATCCCAGTCAAATTTTCTTCTCTCTGTTGAGCTTTACGTCGAGGCTTTCAGAGTGAACCAAAAATGACTGATAATCTTTGAAAATAGTGTTCAAAATACAAACAATGTACTACTTGATTGGGAGTGACAGTTCTTTTATATTAAGAGTTTCACGACTCTAACTCTTTTATTCCAGTGAGACAGATCTTGAATTGTCATCGACAAATTACTTGCGGATTGCTGTGATTGGTGCTTTCTTCATCGCTCAGTCTAGACTGTGGATAGTTGTCGATACCAGCTCTTCATATGGGTCGGTTTTCCTTGTAAAGATGGTCACAGAAGCATGTCTTTATTCGATTCCTTTAGCCATTGTAAGTGTTGTTTATGTTGCATTAAAATCAATTAAGTGAAGATAAATGGCCTCTGTCACTATATTTTATCTATATTCTGTAGTGTAAAACCAGGCACATGCCATCTGCATGCTCAAGTTAAATGATGCTTGACATATTAACTGACATCAAACCTGTTACTTGCTCTATGGATTAATCTGAATGATATAAACTTTTTGAATGCCAAATCTAGCCTATGATGTGCTCTACTCTTAAAGACGTTTCTCACTAACTATATCACACTTAAAATTAATGGAATGTTTGTTTTGCCCCTATTCAAATCGATGAAAAGGTAAAAAAAAATGGCTTAAACGTCACAAAGAAAGTATTTTTGCGCCACATTTCCATGATTTTGCGACAATCTTGCCTACTTTGGTGGCCAAAAATTGATAAAAATTTTCCATAAAGCATCAAAAAGATACTCCTGTATAAGCAGCACACACAAAATATAATATTATGTATATATCCCTTGAGTATTATTGAAATTATAGCAGTTTCATAATGATAATTAGGATGCAGAATGAAATTCATTTTTAGCATGATTTTTTCATAAACACCTGCATGTTTCAAACTCCTCCAGACAAGGCAAAAAGTGGATGGAGCCATCTTATTATATCTTATTTTTACTCAGAAATAAACCAAAAACCAGCAGAAAATAAAACTTGGTGTTTCTCTTGAACTTGAAATTTTATTTAGGAGGGACCCCGGTGAGAATTACTTCCTGAGGTCGTTGTATGGTAAAAGTAGTTCTTAAAGAAAATGTAGTCCCTCAAAGATAGAGCTGTTTTAAGTGTTAAACAGTGATTTACATATAGTTTTTCATGATTTTTAAGTTATTTCACCTCTGTTCTAGAGTTTTGAAGTGCATTTTACTATCTCTTTGCAGGAGTTCATTCTCCAGGTGGGGGATGAAAATTAAACTGCGTGATTTCTGGGCGCGAAGCTTTGTTGGTTCCGAAAGAAGGGTTCCCTTGCTGTGACTGTATTATCTAAAAAACTGCCTTATCAACCTACATGACAATTGGTTTTAAAAGGAAGTTCTTAGAGAGAGGAATAAGCATCTGTAACTCCATAACCTCAACGAACGTTCTGAAAAGAGCTCTGGCTTGGAGAAAAACACTGATTTACCATAAACTTAAGAGGACAAAATTTCACCGGGGTCTGACCTAGATGGGAAAATATGAACTTCTTTATTTAAGGAGATTTCAACCTGAAACTTTGTACACAAGTTGAGAATCATACTGGAATGTCAATTAGCAGAGCATTTCTCTCAAGGTTTGTTTATTTTTTCTATATTTGAGGTTTTTACACGCATGTCGTAAAAAAATCTACATTTTTGGGAGAGTGATCTCCCTTTGACTGGAGGCTTGTTATGTTTTCATCTTTTTGAAACATTTTGGCATGCAGGATGGGAAAACTAAACTGTTAAATCAGCTTAAGACAACAATTCATGTAAATCATGGTAATTTATGAGAAAATTTGTACTTTTAAAGGCCCCTAGAGAGCTTCGGAAGTACATTTGTTTCCGAATTTTACAGCCGACAAGTATAGGAAAAGATCACTTGTCCGATTAAGATTTATTCTTTCAAATTTAAGGATCATTGAAAAAAGCTTCAATATGCCATGTTGTAGATATATAAACCTTGCCATTTTATACTTTTTGTGCTGGATAATTTAGACAAGAGAAACCTTTGAGATAAAAGGAGAATTTGCTTGATGCAAGTATTTTCTCCTTTCCTCTAAATGATTTACAATCAGAACAAGTATTAAATCTTAAAAAAAAAAAACATAAATTGGCTTAAAATTTGCAATCTCTTACATAGTTATATGACTTTTTCTAGATTTTACACTCACTTTTATTTCCTTTTAGTTCTTGAGCAAATTGAGAAATGTACTTGTCTGCTTTCAGAAGGCTACTTCTGACAAGTTGGGTATTTGAATTTCAAACCCCTGTTAATGTGAATCAAGTCCAAATTAACTTAAAAACAACAACAACAACAACATTTTCCCTTTCAAATAGTTGAAAAAGAAAGTTTGTTTGAAAAGACAATGATAATCAAATCAATACTAAATGAAAAAACCCAACATGTGTAAGGGGGGGTATACGTGAAGAAAGGGGGGGGGGGTATTCGGAAGGACAGTTAGCCGGGTTGGCATGACTATTTCGGTCAGCAAACAGCAAAGATAAATAAACAATTTTTTCAGACAAAGACCAGATCAGATCCCAGTCAAATTTTCTTCTCTCTGTTGAGCTTTACGTCGAGGCTTTCAGAGTGAACCAAAAATGACTGATAATCTTTGAAAATAGTGTTCAAAATACAAACAATGTACTACTTGATTGGGAGTGACAGTTCTTTTATATTAAGAGTTTCACGACTCTAACTCTTTTATTCCAGTGAGACAGATCTTGAATTGTCATCGACAAATTACTTGCGGATTGCTGTGATTGGTGCTTTCTTCATCGCTCAGTCTAGACTGTGGATAGTTGTCGATACCAGCTCTTCATATGGGTCGGTTTT
Source organism: Fragum whitleyi (assembly GCA_948146395.1). Lineage (NCBI taxonomy): Eukaryota > Metazoa > Mollusca > Bivalvia > Cardiida > Cardiidae > Fragum > Fragum whitleyi. The sequence continues at coordinate 18,683,196 of OX411555.1, forward strand.
CCTTGTAAAGATGGTCACAGAAGCATGTCTTTATTCGATTCCTTTAGCCATTGTAAGTGTTGTTTATGTTGCATTAAAATCAATTAAGTGAAGATAAATGGCCTCTGTCACTATATTTTATCTATATTCTGTAGTGTAAAACCAGGCACATGCCATCTGCATGCTCAAGTTAAATGATGCTTGACATATTAACTGACATCAAACCTGTTACTTGCTCTATGGATTAATCTGAATGATATAAACTTTTTGAATGCCAAATCTAGCCTATGATGTGCTCTACTCTTAAAGACGTTTCTCACTAACTATATCACACTTAAAATTAATGGAATGTTTGTTTTGCCCCTATTCAAATCGATGAAAAGGTAAAAAAAAATGGCTTAAACGTCACAAAGAAAGTATTTTTGCGCCATATTTCCATGATTTTGCGACAATCTTGCCTACTTTGGTGGCCAAAAATTGATAAAAATTTTCCATAAAGCATCAAAAAGATACTCCTGTATAAGCAGCACACACAAAATATAATATTATGTATATATCCCTTGAGTATTATTGAAATTATAGCAGTTTCATAATGATAATTAGGATGCAGAATGAAATTCATTTTTAGCATGATTTTTTCATAAACACCTGCATGTTTCAAACTCCTCCAGACAAGGCAAAAAGTGGATGGAGCCATCTTATTATATCTTATTTTTACTCAGAAATAAACCAAAAACCAGCAGAAAATAAAACTTGGTGTTTCTCTTGAACTTGAAATTTTATTTAGGAGGGACCCCGGTGAGAATTACTTCCTGAGGTCGTTGTATGGTAAAAGTAGTTCTTAAAGAAAATGTAGTCCCTCAAAGATAGAGCTGTTTTAAGTGTTAAACAGTGATTTACATATAGTTTTTCATGATTTTTAAGTTATTTCACCTCTGTGCTAGAGTTTTGAAGTGCATTTTACTATCTCTTTGCAGGAGTTCATTCTCCAGGTGGGGGATGAAAATTAAACTGCGTGATTTCTGGGCGCGAAGCTTTGTTGGTTCCGAAAGAAGGGTTCCCTTGCTGTGACTGTATTATCTAAAAAACTGCCTTATCAACCTACATGACAATTGGTTTTAAAAGGAAGTTCTTAGAGAGAGGAATAAGCATCTGTAACTCCATAACCTCAACGAACGTTCTGAAAAGAGCTCTGGCTTGGAGAAAAACACTGATTTACCATAAACTTAAGAGGACAAAATTTCACCGGGGTCTGACCTAGATGGGAAAATATGAACTTCTTTATTTAAGGAGATTTCAACCTGAAACTTTGTACACAAGTTGAGAATCATACTGGAATGTCAATTAGCAGAGCATTTCTCTCAAGGTTTGTTTATTTTTTCTATATTTGAGGTTTTTACACGCATGTCGTAAAAAAATCTACATTTTTGGGAGAGTGATCTCCCTTTGACTGGAGGCTTGTTATGTTTTCATCTTTTTGAAACATTTTGGCATGCAGGATGGGAAAACTAAACTGTTACATCAGCTTAAGACAACAATTCATGTAAATCATGGTAATTTATGAGAAAATTTGTACTTTTAAAGGCCCCTAGAGAGCTTCGGAAGTACATTTGTTTCCGAATTTTACAGCCGACAAGTATAGGAAAAGATCACTTGTCCGATTAAGATTTATTCTTTCAAATTTAAGGATCATTGAAAAAAGCTTCAATATGCCATGTTGTAGATATATAAACCTTGCCATTTTATACTTTTTGTGCTGGATAATTTAGACAAGAGAAACCTTTGAGATAAAAGGAGAATTTGCTTGATGCAAGTATTTTCTCCTTTCCTCTAAATGATTTACAATCAGAACAAGTATTAAATCTTAAAAAAAAAAACATAAATTGGCTTAAAATTTGCAATCTCTTACATAGTTATATGACTTTTTCTAGATTTTACACTCACTTTTATTTCCTTTTAGTTCTTGAGCAAATTGAGAAATGTACTTGTCTGCTTTCAGAAGGCTACTTCTGACAAGTTGGGTATTTGAATTTCAAACCCCTGTTAATGTGAATCAAGTCCAAATTAACTTAAAAACAACAACAACAACAACATTTTCCCTTTCAAATAGTTGAAAAAGAAAGTTTGTTTGAAAAGACAATGATAATCAAATCAATACTAAATGAAAAAACCCAACATGTGTAAGGGGGGGTATACGTGAAGAAAGGGGGGGGGGTATTCGGAAGGACAGTTAGCCGGGTTGGCATGACTATTTCGGTCAGCAAACAGCAAAGATAAATAAACAATTTTTTCAGACAAAGACCAGATCAGATCCCAGTCAAATTTTCTTCTCTCTGTTGAGCTTTACGTCGAGGCTTTCAGAGTGAACCAAAAATGACTGATAATCTTTGAAAATAGTGTTCAAAATACAAACAATGTACTACTTGATTGGGAGTGACAGTTCTTTTATATTAAGAGTTTCACGACTCTAACTCTTTTATTCCAGTGAGACAGATCTTGAATTGTCATCGACAAATTACTTGCGGATTGCTGTGATTGGTGCTTTCTTCATCGATCAGTCTAGACTGTGGATAGTTGTCGATACCAGCTCTTCATATGGGTCGGTTTTCCTTGTAAAGATGGTCACAGAAGCATGTCTTTATTCGATTCCTTTAGCCATTGTAAGTGTTGTTTATGTTGCATTAAAATCAATTAAGTGAAGATAAATGGCCTCTGTCACTATATTTTATCTATATTCTGTAGTGTAAAACCAGGCACATGCCATCTGCATGCTCAAGTTAAATGATGCTTGACATATTAACTGACATCAAACCTGTTACTTGCTCTATGGATTAATCTGAATGATATAAACTTTTTGAATGCCAAATCTAGCCTATGATGTGCTCTACTCTTAAAGACGTTTCTCACTAACTATATCACACTTAAAATTAATGGAATGTTTGTTTTGCCCCTATTCAAATCGATGAAAAGGTAAAAAAAAAAATGGCTTAAACGTCACAAAGAAAGTATTTTTGCGCCATATTTCCATGATTTTGCGACAATCTTGCCTACTTTGGTGGCCAAAAATTGATAAAAATTTTCCATAAAGCATCAAAAAGATACTCCTGTATAAGCAGCACACACAAAATATAATATTATGTATATATCCCTTGAGTATTATTGAAATTATAGCAGTTTCATAATGATAATTAGGATGCAGAATGAAATTCATTTTTAGCATGATTTTTTCATAAACACCTGCATGTTTCAAACTCCTCCAGACAAGGCAAAAAGTGGATGGAGCCATCTTATTATATCTTATTTTTACTCAGAAATAAACCAAAAACCAGCAGAAAATAAAACTTGGTGTTTCTCTTGAACTTGAAATTTTATTTAGGAGGGACCCCGGTGAGAATTACTTCCTGAGGTCGTTGTATGGTAAAAGTAGTTCTTAAAGAAAATGTAGTCCCTCAAAGATAGAGCTGTTTTAAGTGTTAAACAGTGATTTACATATAGTTTTTCATGATTTTTAAGTTATTTCACCTCTGTGCTAGAGTTTTGAAGTGCATTTTACTATCTCTTTGCAGGAGTTCATTCTCCAGGTGGGGGATGAAAATTAAACTGCGTGATTTCTGGGCGCGAAGCTTTGTTGGTTCCGAAAGAAGGGTTCCCTTGCTGTGACTGTATTATCTAAAAAACTGCCTTATCAACCTACATGACAATTGGTTTTAAAAGGAAGTTCTTAGAGAGAGGAATAAGCATCTGTAACTCCATAACCTCAACGAACGTTCTGAAAAGAGCTCTGGCTTGGAGAAAAACACTGATTTACCATAAACTTAAGAGGACAAAATTTCACCGGGGTCTGACCTAGATGGGAAAATATGAACTTCTTTATTTAAGGAGATTTCAACCTGAAACTTTGTACACAAGTTGAGAATCATACTGGAATGTCAATTAGCAGAGCATTTCTCTCAAGGTTTGTTTATTTTTTCTATATTTGAGGTTTTTACACGCATGTCGTAAAAAAATCTACATTTTTGGGAGAGTGATCTCCCTTTGACTGGAGGCTTGTTATGTTTTCATCTTTTTGAAACATTTTGGCATGCAGGATGGGAAAACTAAACTGTTAAATCAGCTTAAGACAACAATTCATGTAAATCATGGTAATTTATGAGAAAATTTGTACTTTTAAAGGCCCCTAGAGAGCTTCGGAAGTACATTTGTTTCCGAATTTTACAGCCGACAAGTATAGGAAAAGATCACTTGTCCGATTAAGATTTATTCTTTCAAATTTAAGGATCATTGAAAAAAGCTTCAATATGCCATGTTGTAGATATATAAACCTTGCCATTTTATACTTTTTGTGCTGGATAATTTAGACAAGAGAAACCTTTGAGATAAAAGGAGAATTTGCTTGATGCAAGTATTTTCTCCTTTCCTCTAAATGATTTACAATCAGAACAAGTATTAAATCTTAAAAAAAACATAAATTGGCTTAAAATTTGCAATCTCTTACATAGTTATATGACTTTTTCCATTTTATACTTTTTGTGCTGGATAATTTAGACAAGAGAAACCTTTGAGATAAAAGGAGAATTTGCTTGATGCAAGTATTTTCTCCTTTCCTCTAAATGATTTACAATCAGAACAAGTATTAAATCTTAAAAAAAAAAAACATAAATTGGCTTAAAATTTGCAATCTCTTACATAGTTATATGACTTTTTCTAGATTTTACACTCACTTTTATTTCCTTTTAGTTCTTGAGCAAATTGAGAAATGTACTTGTCTGCTTTCAGAAGGCTACTTCTGACAAGTTGGGTATTTGAATTTCAAACCCCTGTTAATGTGAATCAAGTCCAAATTAACTTAAAAACAACAACAACAACAACATTTTCCCTTTCAAATAGTTGAAAAAGAAAGTTTGTTTGAAAAGACAATGATAATCAAATCAATACTAAATGAAAAAACCCAACATGTGTAAGGGGGGGTATACGTGAAGAAAGGGGGGGGGTATTCGGAAGGACAGTTAGCCGGGTTGGCATGACTATTTCGGTCAGCAAACAGCAAGGATAAATAAACAATTTTTTCAGACAAAGACCAGATCAGATCCCAGTCAAATTTTCTTCTCTCTGTTGAGCTTTACGTCGAGGCTTTCAGAGTGAACCAAAAATGACTGATAATCTTTGAAAATAGTGTTCAAAATACAAACAATGTACTACTTGATTGGGAGTGACAGTTCTTTTATATTAAGAGTTTCACGACTCTAACTCTTTTATTCCAGTGAGACAGATCTTGAATTGTCATCGACAAATTACTTGCGGATTGCTGTGATTGGTGCTTTCTTCATCGCTCAGTCTAGACTGTGGATAGTTGTCGATACCAGCTCTTCATATGGGTCGGTTTTCCTTGTAAAGATGGTCACAGAAGCATGTCTTTATTCGATTCCTTTAGCCATTGTAAGTGTTGTTTATGTTGCATTAAAATCAATTAAGTGAAGATAAATGGCCTCTGTCACTATATTTTATCTATATTCTGTAGTGTAAAACCAGGCACATGCCATCTGCATGCTCAAGTTAAATGATGCTTGACATATTAACTGACATCAAACCTGTTACTTGCTCTATGGATTAATCTGAATGATATAAACTTTTTGAATGCCAAATCTAGCCTATGATGTGCTCTACTCTTAAAGACGTTTCTCACTAACTATATCACACTTAAAATTAATGGAATGTTTGTTTTGCCCCTATTCAAATCGATGAAAAGGTAAAAAAAAAATGGCTTAAACGTCACAAAGAAAGTATTTTTGCGCCATATTTCCATGATTTTGCGACAATCTTGCCTACTTTGGTGGCCAAAAATTGATAAAAATTTTCCATAAAGCATCAAAAAGATACTCCTGTATAAGCAGCACACACAAAATATAATATTATGTATATATCCCTTGAGTATTATTGAAATTATAGCAGTTTCATAATGATAATTAGGATGCAGAATGAAATTCATTTTTAGCATGATTTTTTCATAAACACCTGCATGTTTCAAACTCCTCCAGACAAGGCAAAAAGTGGATGGAGCCATCTTATTATATCTTATTTTTACTCAGAAATAAACCAAAAACCAGCAGAAAATAAAACTTGGTGTTTCTCTTGAACTTGAAATTTTATTTAGGAGGGACCCCGGTGAGAATTACTTCCTGAGGTCGTTGTATGGTAAAAGTAGTTCTTAAAGAAAATGTAGTCCCTCAAAGATAGAGCTGTTTTAAGTGTTAAACAGTGATTTACATATAGTTTTTCATGATTTTTAAGTTATTTCACCTCTGTTCTAGAGTTTTGAAGTGCATTTTACTATCTCTTTGCAGGAGTTCATTCTCCAGGTGGGGGATGAAAATTAAATTGCGTGATTTCTGGGCGCGAAGCTTTGTTGGTTCCGAAAGAAGGGTTCCCTTGCTGTGACTGTATTATCTAAAAAACTGCCTTATCAACCTACATGACAATTGGTTTTAAAAGGAAGTTCTTAGAGAGAGGAATAAGCATCTGTAACTCCATAACCTCAACGAACGTTCTGAAAAGAGCTCTGGCTTGGAGAAAAACACTGATTTACCATAAACTTAAGAGGACAAAATTTCACCGGGGTCTGACCTAGATGGGAAAATATGAACTTCTTTATTTAAGGAGATTTCAACCTGAAACTTTGTACACAAGTTGAGAATCATACTGGAATGTCAATTAGCAGAGCATTTCTCTCAAGGTTTGTTTATTTTTTCTATATTTGAGGTTTTTACACGCATGTCGTAAAAAAATCTACATTTTTGGGAGAGTGATCTCCCTTTGACTGGAGGCTTGTTATGTTTTCATCTTTTTGAAACATTTTGGCATGCAGGATGGGAAAACTAAACTGTTAAATCAGCTTAAGACAACAATTCATGTAAATCATGGTAATTTATGAGAAAATTTGTACTTTTAAAGGCCCCTAGAGAGCTTCGGAAGTACATTTGTTTCCGAATTTTACAGCCGACAAGTATAGGAAAAGATCACTTGTCCGATTAAGATTTATTCTTTCAAATTTAAGGATCATTGAAAAAAGCTTCAATATGCCATGTTGTAGATATATAAACCTTGCCATTTTATACTTTTTGTGCTGGATAATTTAGACAAGAGAAACCTTTGAGATAAAAGGAGAATTTGCTTGATGCAAGTATTTTCTCCTTTCCTCTAAATGATTTACAATCAGAACAAGTATTAAATCTTAAAAAAAAAAACATAAATTGGCTTAAAATTTGCAATCTCTTACATAGTTATATGACTTTTTCTAGATTTTACACTCACTTTTATTTCCTTTTAGTTCTTGAGCAAATTGAGAAATGTACTTGTCTGCTTTCAGAAGGCTACTTCTGACAAGTTGGGTATTTGAATTTCAAACCCCTGTTAATGTGAATCAAGTCCAAATTAACTTAAAAACAACAACAACAACAACATTTTCCCTTTCAAATAGTTGAAAAAGAAAGTTTGTTTGAAAAGACAATGATAATCAAATCAATACTAAATGAAAAAAACCAACATGTGTAAGGGGGGGTATACGTGAAGAAAGGGGGGGGGGGTATTCGGAAGGACAGTTAGCCGGGTTGGCATGACTATTTCGGTCAGCAAACAGCAAAGATAAATAAACAATTTTTTCAGACAAAGACCAGATCAGATCCCAGTCAAATTTTCTTCTCTCTGTTGAGCTTTACGTCGAGGCTTTCAGAGTGAACCAAAAATGACTGATAATCTTTGAAAATAGTGTTCAAAATACAAACAATGTACTACTTGATTGGGAGTGACAGTTCTTTTATATTAAGAGTTTCACGACTCTAACTCTTTTATTCCAGTGAGACAGATCTTGAATTGTCATCGACAAATTACTTGCGGATTGCTGTGATTGGTGCTTTCTTCATCGCTCAGTCTAGACTGTGGATAGTTGTCGATACCAGCTCTTCATATGGGTCGGTTTTCCTTGTAAAGATGGTCACAGAAGCATGTCTTTATTCGATTCCTTTAGCCATTGTAAGTGTTGTTTATGTTGCATTAAAATCAATTAAGTGAAGATAAATGGCCTCTGTCACTATATTTTATCTATATTCTGTAGTGTAAAACCAGGCACATGCCATCTGCATGCTCAAGTTAAATGATGCTTGACATATTAACTGACATCAAACCTGTTACTTGCTCTATGGATTAATCTGAATGATATAAACTTTTTGAATGCCAAATCTAGCCTATGATGTGCTCTACTCTTAAAGACGTTTCTCACTAACTATATCACACTTAAAATTAATGGAATGTTTGTTTTGCCCCTATTCAAATCGATGAAAAGGTAAAAAAAAAAATGGCTTAAACGTCACAAAGAAAGTATTTTTGCGCCATATTTCCATGATTTTGCGACAATCTTGCCTACTTTGGTGGCCAAAAATTGATAAAAATTTTCCATAAAGCATCAAAAAGATACTCCTGTATAAGCAGCACACACAAAATATAATATTATGTATATATCCCTTGAGTATTATTGAAATTATAGCAGTTTCATAATGATAATTAGGATGCAGAATGAAATTCATTTTTAGCATGATTTTTTCATAAACACCTGCATGTTTCAAACTCCTCCAGACAAGGCAAAAAGTGGATGGAGCCATCTTATTATATCTTATTTTTACTCAGAAATAAACCAAAAACCAGCAGAAAATAAAACTTGGTGTTTCTCTTGAACTTGAAATTTTATTTAGGAGGGACCCCGGTGAGAATTACTTCCTGAGGTCGTTGTATGGTAAAAGTAGTTCTTAAAGAAAATGTAGTCCCTCAAAGATAGAGCTGTTTTAAGTGTTAAACAGTGATTTACATATAGTTTTTCATGATTTTTAAGTTATTTCACCTCTGTTCTAGAGTTTTGAAGTGCATTTTACTATCTCTTTGCAGGAGTTCATTCTCCAGGTGGGGGATGAAAATTAAACTGCGTGATTTCTGGGCGCGAAGCTTTGTTGGTTCCGAAAGAAGGGTTCCCTTGCTGTGACTGTATTATCTAAAAAACTGCCTTATCAACCTACATGACAATTGGTTTTAAAAGGAAGTTCTTAGAGAGAGGAATAAGCATCTGTAACTCCATAACCTCAACGAACGTTCTGAAAAGAGCTCTGGCTTGGAGAAAAACACTGATTTACCATAAACTTAAGAGGACAAAATTTCACCGGGGTCTGACCTAGATGGGAAAATATGAACTTCTTTATTTAAGGAGATTTCAACCTGAAACTTTGTACACAAGTTGAGAATCATACTGGAATGTCAATTAGCAGAGCATTTCTCTCAAGGTTTGTTTATTTTTTCTATATTTGAGGTTTTTACACGCATGTCGTAAAAAAATCTACATTTTTGGGAGAGTGATCTCCCTTTGACTGGAGGCTTGTTATGTTTTCATCTTTTTGAAACATTTTGGCATGCAGGATGGGAAAACTAAACTGTTAAATCAGCTTAAGACAACAATTCATGTAAATCATGGTAATTTATGAGAAAATTTGTACTTTTAAAGGCCCCTAGAGAGCTTCGGAAGTACATTTGTTTCCGAATTTTACAGCCGACAAGTATAGGAAAAGATCACTTGTCCGATTAAGATTTATTCTTTCAAATTTAAGAATCATTGAAAAAAGCTTCAATATGCCATGTTGTAGATATATAAACCTTGCCATTTTATACTTTTTGTGCTGGATAATTTAGACAAGAGAAACCTTTGAGATAAAAGGAGAATTTGCTTGATGCAAGTATTTTCTCCTTTCCTCTAAATGATTTACAATCAGAACAAGTATTAAATCTTAAAAAAAAAACATAAATTGGCTTAAAATTTGCAATCTCTTACATAGTTATATGACTTTTTCTAGATTTTACACTCACTTTTATTTCCTTTTAGTTCTTGAGCAAATTGAGAAATGTACTTGTCTGCTTTCAGAAGGCTACTTCTGACAAGTTGGGTATTTGAATTTCAAACCCCTGTTAATGTGAATCAAGTCCAAATTAACTTAAAAACAACAACAACAACAACATTTTCCCTTTCAAATAGTTGAAAAAGAAAGTTTGTTTGAAAAGACAATGATAATCAAATCAATACTAAATGAAAAAACCCAACATGTGTAAGGGGGGGTATACGTGAAGAAAGGGGGGGGGGGTATTCGGAAGGACAGTTAGCCGGGTTGGCATGACTATTTCGGTCAGCAAACAGCAAAGATAAATAAACAATTTTTTCAGACAAAGACCAGATCAGATCCCAGTCAAATTTTCTTCTCTCTGTTGAGCTTTACGTCGAGGCTTTCAGAGTGAACCAAAAATGACTGATAATCTTTGAAAATAGTGTTCAAAATACAAACAATGTACTACTTGATTGGGAGTGACAGTTCTTTTATATTAAGAGTTTCACGACTCTAACTCTTTTATTCCAGTGAGACAGATCTTGAATTGTCATCGACAAATTACTTGCGGATTGCTGTGATTGGTGCTTTCTTCATCGCTCAGTCTAGACTGTGGATAGTTGTCGATACCAGCTCTTCATATGGGTCGGTTTTCCTTGTAAAGATGGTCACAGAAGCATGTCTTTATTCGATTCCTTTAGCCATTGTAAGTGTTGTTTATGTTGCATTAAAATCAATTAAGTGAAGATAAATGACCTCTGTCACTATATTTTATCTATATTCTGTAGTGTAAAACCAGGCACATGCCATCTGCATGCTCAAGTTAAATGATGCTTGACATATTAACTGACATCAAACCTGTTACTTGCTCTATGGATTAATCTGAATGATATAAACTTTTTGAATGCCAAATCTAGCCTATGATGTGCTCTACTCTTAAAGACGTTTCTCACTAACTATATCACACTTAAAATTAATGGAATGTTTGTTTTGCCCCTATTCAAATCGATGAAAAGGTAAAAAAAAATGGCTTAAACGTCACAAAGAAAGTATTTTTGCGCCATATTTCCATGATTTTGCGACAATCTTGCCTACTTTGGTGGCCAAAAATTGATAAAAATTTTCCATAAAGCATCAAAAAGATACTCCTGTATAAGCAGCACACACAAAATATAATATTATGTATATATCCCTTGAGTATTATTGAAATTATAGCAGTTTCATAATGATAATTAGGATGCAGAATGAAATTCATTTTTAGCATGATTTTTTCATAAACACCTGCATGTTTCAAACTCCTCCAGACAAGGCAAAAAGTGGATGGAGCCATCTTATTATATCTTATTTTTACTCAGAAATAAACCAAAAACCAGCAGAAAATAAAACTTGGTGTTTCTCTTGAACTTGAAATTTTATTTAGGAGGGACCCCGGTGAGAATTACTTCCTGAGGTCGTTGTATGGTAAAAGTAGTTCTTAAAGAAAATGTAGTCCCTCAAAGATAGAGCTGTTTTAAGTGTTAAACAGTGATTTACATATAGTTTTTCATGATTTTTAAGTTATTTCACCTCTGTTCTAGAGTTTTGAAGTGCATTTTACTATCTCTTTGCAGGAGTTCATTCTCCAGGTGGGGGATGAAAATTAAACTGCGTGATTTCTGGGCGCGAAGCTTTGTTGGTTCCGAAAGAAGGGTTCACTTGCTGTGACTGTATTATCTAAAAAACTGCCTTATCAACCTACATGACAATTGGTTTTAAAAGGAAGTTCTTAGAGAGAGGAATAAGCATCTGTAACTCCATAACCTCAACGAACGTTCTGAAAAGAGCTCTGGCTTGGAGAAAAACACTGATTTACCATAAACTTAAGAGGACAAAATTTCACCGGGGTCTGACCTAGATGGGAAAATATGAACTTCTTTATTTAAGGAGATTTCAACCTGAAACTTTGTACACAAGTTGAGAATCATACTGGAATGTCAATTAGCAGAGCATTTCTCTCAAGGTTTGTTTATTTTTTCTATATTTGAGGTTTTTACACGCATGTCGTAAAAAAATCTACATTTTTGGGAGAGTGATCTCCCTTTGACTGGAGGCTTGTTATGTTTTCATCTTTTTGAAACATTTTGGCATGCAGGATGGGAAAACTAAACTGTTAAATCAGCTTAAGACAACAATTCATGTAAATCATGGTAATTTATGAGAAAATTTGTACTTTTAAAGGCCCCTAGAGAGCTTCGGAAGTACATTTGTTTCCGAATTTTACAGCCGACAAGTATAGGAAAAGATCACTTGTCCGATTAAGATTTATTCTTTCAAATTTAAGGATCATTGAAAAAAGCTTCAATATGCCATGTTGTAGATATATAAACCTTGCCATTTTATACTTTTTGTGCTGGATAATTTAGACAAGAGAAACCTTTGAGATAAAAGGAGAATTTGCTTGATGCAAGTATTTTCTCCTTTCCTCTAAATGATTTACAATCAGAACAAGTATTAAATCTTAAAAAAAAAAACATAAATTGGCTTAAAATTTGCAATCTCTTACATAGTTATATGACTTTTTCTAGATTTTACACTCACTTTTATTTCCTTTTAGTTCTTGAGCAAATTGAGAAATGTACTTGTCTGCTTTCAGAAGGCTACTTCTGACAAGTTGGGTATTTGAATTTCAAACCCCTGTTAATGTGAATCAAGTCCAAATTAACTTAAAAACAACAACAACAACAACATTTTCCCTTTCAAATAGTTGAAAAAGAAAGTTTGTTTGAAAAGACAATGATAATCAAATCAATACTAAATGAAAAAACCCAACATGTGTAAGGGGGGTATACGTGAAGAAAGGGGGGGGGGGTATTCGGAAGGACAGTTAGCCGGGTTGGCATGACTATTTCGGTCAGCAAACAGCAAAGATAAATAAACAATTTTTTCAGACAAAGACCAGATCAGATCCCAGTCAAATTTTCTTCTCTCTGTTGAGCTTTACGTCGAGGCTTTCAGAGTGAACCAAAAATGACTGATAATCTTTGAAAATAGTGTTCAAAATACAAACAATGTACTACTTGATTGGGAGTGACAGTTCTTTTATATTAAGAGTTTCACGACTCTAACTCTTTTATTCCAGTGAGACAGATCTTGAATTGTCATCGACAAATTACTTGCGGATTGCTGTGATTGGTGCTTTCTTCATCGCTCAGTCTAGACTGTGGATAGTTGTCGATACCAGCTCTTCATATGGGTCGGTTTTCCTTGTAAAGATGGTCACAGAAGCATGTCTTTATTCGATTCCTTTAGCCATTGTAAGTGTTGTTTATGTTGCATTAAAATCAATTAAGTGAAGATAAATGGCCTCTGTCACTATATTTTATCTATATTCTGTAGTGTAAAACCAGGCACATGCCATCTGCATGCTCAAGTTAAATGATGCTTGACATATTAACTGACATCAAACCTGTTACTTGCTCTATGGATTAATCTGAATGATATAAACTTTTTGAATGCCAAATCTAGCCTATGATGTGCTCTACTCTTAAAGACGTTTCTCACTAACTATATCACACTTAAAATTAATGGAATGTTTGTTTTGCCCCTATTCAAATCGATGAAAAGGTAAAAAAAAATGGCTTAAACGTCACAAAGAAAGTATTTTTGCGCCATATTTCCATGATTTTGCGACAATCTTGCCTACTTTGGTGGCCAAAAATTGATAAAAATTTTCCATAAAGCATCAAAAAGATACTCCTGTATAAGCAGCACACACAAAATATAATATTATGTATATATCCCTTGAGTATTATTGAAATTATAGCAGTTTCATAATGATAATTAGGATGCAGAATGAAATTCATTTTTAGCATGATTTTTTCATAAACACCTGCATGTTTCAAACTCCTCCAGACAAGGCAAAAAGTGGATGGAGCCATCTTATTATATCTTATTTTTACTCAGAAATAAACCAAAAACCAGCAGAAAATAAAACTTGGTGTTTCTCTTGAACTTGAAATTTTATTTAGGAGGGACCCCGGTGAGAATTACTTCCTGAGGTCGTTGTATGGTAAAAGTAGTTCTTAAAGAAAATGTAGTCCCTCAAAGATAGAGCTGTTTTAAGTGTTAAACAGTGATTTACATATAGTTTTTCATGATTTTTAAGTTATTTCACCTCTGTTCTAGAGTTTTGAAGTGCATTTTACTATCTCTTTGCAGGAGTTCATTCTCCAGGTGGGGGATGAAAATTAAACTGCGTGATTTCTGGGCGCGAAGCTTTGTTGGTTCCGAAAGAAGGGTTCCCTTGCTGTGACTGTATTATCTAAAAAACTGCCTTATCAACCTACATGACAATTGGTTTTAAAAGGAAGTTCTTAGAGAGAGGAATAAGCATCTGTAACTCCATAACCTCAACGAACGTTCTGAAAAGAGCTCTGGCTTGGAGAAAAACACTGATTTACCATAAACTTAAGAGGACAAAATTTCACCGGGGTCTGACCTAGATGGGAAAATATGAACTTCTTTATTTAAGGAGATTTCAACCTGAAACTTTGTACACAAGTTGAGAATCATACTGGAATGTCAATTAGCAGAGCATTTCTCTCAAGGTTTGTTTATTTTTTCTATATTTGAGGTTTTTACACGCATGTCGTAAAAAAATCTACATTTTTGGGAGAGTGATCTCCCTTTGACTGGAGGCTTGTTATGTTTTCATCTTTTTGAAACATTTTGGCATGCAGGATGGGAAAACTAAACTGTTAAATCAGCTTAAGACAACAATTCATGTAAATCATGGTAATTTATGAGAAAATTTGTACTTTTAAAGGCCCCTAGAGAGCTTCGGAAGTACATTTGTTTCCGAATTTTACAGCCGACAAGTATAGGAAAAGATCACTTGTCCGATTAAGATTTATTCTTTCAAATTTAAGGATCATTGAAAAAAGCTTCAATATGCCATGTTGTAGATATATAAACCTTGCCATTTTATACTTTTTGTGCTGGATAATTTAGACAAGAGAAACCTTTGAGATAAAAGGAGAATTTGCTTGATGCAAGTATTTTCTCCTTTCCTCTAAATGATTTACAATCAGAACAAGTATTAAATCTTAAAAAAAAAAACATAAATTGGCTTAAAATTTGCAATCTCTTACATAGTTATATGACTTTTTCTAGATTTTACACTCACTTTTATTTCCTTTTAGTTCTTGAGCAAATTGAGAAATGTACTTGTCTGCTTTCAGAAGGCTACTTCTGACAAGTTGGGTATTTGAATTTCAAACCCCTGTTAATGTGAATCAAGTCCAAATTAACTTAAAAACAACAACAACAACAACATTTTCCCTTTCAAATAGTTGAAAAAGAAAGTTTGTTTGAAAAGACAATGATAATCAAATCAATACTAAATGAAAAAAACCAACATGTGTAAGGGGGGGTATACGTGAAGAAAGGGGGGGGGTATTCGGAAGGACAGTTAGCCGGGTTGGCATGACTATTTCGGTCAGCAAACAGCAAAGATAAATAAACAATTTTTTCAGACAAAGACCAGATCAGATCCCAGTCAAATTTTCTTCTCTCTGTTGAGCTTTACGTCGAGGCTTTCAGAGTGAACCAAAAATGACTGATAATCTTTGAAAATAGTGTTCAAAATACAAACAATGTACTACTTGATTGGGAGTGACAGTTCTTTTATATTAAGAGTTTCACGACTCTAACTCTTTTATTCCAGTGAGACAGATCTTGAATTGTCATCGACAAATTACTTGCGGATTGCTGTGATTGGTGCTTTCTTCATCGCTCAGTCTAGACTGTGGATAGTTGTCGATACCAGCTCTTCATATGGGTCGGTTTTCCTTGTAAAGATGGTCACAGAAGCATGTCTTTATTCGATTCCTTTAGCCATTGTAAGTGTTGTTTATGTTGCATTAAAATCAATTAAGTGAAGATAAATGGCCTCTGTCACTATATTTTATCTATATTCTGTAGTGTAAAACCAGGCACATGCCATCTGCATGCTCAAGTTAAATGATGCTTGACATATTAACTGACATCAAACCTGTTACTTGCTCTATGGATTAATCTGAATGATATAAACTTTTTGAATGCCAAATCTAGCCTATGATGTGCTCTACTCTTAAAGACGTTTCTCACTAACTATATCACACTTAAAATTAATGGAATGTTTGTTTTGCCCCTATTCAAATCGATGAAAAGGTAAAAAAAAAAATGGCTTAAACGTCACAAAGAAAGTATTTTTGCGCCATTTTTCCATGATTTTGCGACAATCTTGCCTACTTTGGTGGCCAAAAATTGATAAAAATTTTCCATAAAGCATCAAAAAGATACTCCTGTATAAGCAGCACACACAAAATATAATATTATGTATATATCCCTTGAGTATTATTGAAATTATAGCAGTTTCATAATGATAATTAGGATGCAGAATGAAATTCATTTTTAGCATGATTTTTTCATAAACACCTGCATGTTTCAAACTCCTCCAGACAAGGCAAAAAGTGGATGGAGCCATCTTATTATATCTTATTTTTACTCAGAAATAAACCAAAAACCAGCAGAAAATAAAACTTGGTGTTTCTCTTGAACTTGAAATTTTATTTAGGAGGGACCCCGGTGAGAATTACTTCCTGAGGTCGTTGTATGGTAAAAGTAGTTCTTAAAGAAAATGTAGTCCCTCAAAGATAGAGCTGTTTTAAGTGTTAAACAGTGATTTACATATAGTTTTTCATGATTTTTAAGTTATTTCACCTCTGTTCTAGAGTTTTGAAGTGCATTTTACTATCTCTTTGCAGGAGTTCATTCTCCAGGTGGGGGATGAAAATTAAACTGCGTGATTTCTGGGCGCGAAGCTTTGTTGGTTCCGAAAGAAGGGTTCCCTTGCTGTGACTGTATTATCTAAAAAACTGCCTTATCAACCTACATGACAATTGGTTTTAAAAGGAAGTTCTTAGAGAGAGGAATAAGCATCTGTAACTCCATAACCTCAACGAACGTTCTGAAAAGAGCTCTGGCTTGGAGAAAAACACTGATTTACCATAAACTTAAGAGGACAAAATTTCACCGGGGTCTGACCTAGATGGGAAAATATGAACTTCTTTATTTAAGGAGATTTCAACCTGAAACTTTGTACACAAGTTGAGAATCATACTGGAATGTCAATTAGCAGAGCATTTCTCTCAAGGTTTGTTTATTTTTTCTATATTTGAGGTTTTTACACGCATGTCGTAAAAAAATCTACATTTTTGGGAGAGTGATCTCCCTTTGACTGGAGGCTTGTTATGTTTTCATCTTTTTGAAACATTTTGGCATGCAGGATGGGAAAACTAAACTGTTAAATCAGCTTAAGACAACAATTCATGTAAATCATGGTAATTTATGAGAAAATTTGTACTTTTAAAGGCCCCTAGAGAGCTTCGGAAGTACATTTGTTTCCGAATTTTACAGCCGACAAGTATAGGAAAAGATCACTTGTCCGATTAAGATTTATTCTTTCAAATTTAAGGATCATTGAAAAAAGCTTCAATATGCCATGTTGTAGATATATAAACCTTGCCATTTTATACTTTTTGTGCTGGATAATTTAGACAAGAGAAACCTTTGAGATAAAAGGAGAATTTGCTTGATGCAAGTATTTTCTCCTTTCCTCTAAATGATTTACAATCAGAACAAGTATTAAATCTTAAAAAAAAAAACATAAATTGGCTTAAAATTTGCAATCTCTTACATAGTTATATGACTTTTTCTAGATTTTACACTCACTTTTATTTCCTTTTAGTTCTTGAGCAAATTGAGAAATGTACTTGTCTGCTTTCAGAAGGCTACTTCTGACAAGTTGGGTATTTGAATTTCAAACCCCTGTTAATGTGAATCAAGTCCAAATTAACTTAAAAACAACAACAACAACAACATTTTCCCTTTCAAATAGTTGAAAAAGAAAGTTTGTTTGAAAAGACAATGATAATCAAATCAATACTAAATGAAAAAAACCAACATGTGTAAGGGGGGGTATACGTGAAGAAAGGGGGGGGGGTATTCGGAAGGACAGTTAGCCGGGTTGGCATGACTATTTCGGTCAGCAAACAGCAAAGATAAATAAACAATTTTTTCAGACAAAGACCAGATCAGATCCCAGTCAAATTTTCTTCTCTCTGTTGAGCTTTACGTCGAGGCTTTCAGAGTGAACCAAAAATGACTGATAATCTTTGAAAATAGTGTTCAAAATACAAACAATGTACTACTTGATTGGGAGTGACAGTTCTTTTATATTAAGAGTTTCACGACTCTAACTCTTTTATTCCAGTGAGACAGATCTTGAATTGTCATCGACAAATTACTTGCGGATTGCTGTGATTGGTGCTTTCTTCATCGCTCAGTCTAGACTGTGGATAGTTGTCGATACCAGCTCTTCATATGGGTCGGTTTTCCTTGTAAAGATGGTCACAGAAGCATGTCTTTATTCGATTCCTTTAGCCGTTGTAAGTGTTGTTTATGTTGCATTAAAATCAATTAAGTGAAGATAAATGGCCTCTGTCACTATATTTTATCTATATTCTGTAGTGTAAAACCAGGCACATGCCATCTGCATGCTCAAGTTAAATGATGCTTGACATATTAACTGACATCAAACCTGTTACTTGCTCTATGGATTAATCTGAATGATATAAACTTTTTGAATGCCAAATCTAGCCTATGATGTGCTCTACTCTTAAAGACGTTTCTCACTAACTATATCACACTTAAAATTAATGGAATGTTTGTTTTGCCCCTATTCAAATCGATGAAAAGGTAAAAAAAAAATGGCTTAAACGTCACAAAGAAAGTATTTTTGCGCCATATTTCCATGATTTTGCGACAATCTTGCCTACTTTGGTGGCCAAAAATTGATAAAAATTTTCCATAAAGCATCAAAAAGATACTCCTGTATAAGCAGCACACACAAAATATAATATTATGTATATATCCCTTGAGTATTATTGAAATTATAGCAGTTTCATAATGATAATTAGGATGCAGAATGAAATTCATTTTTAGCATGATTTTTTCATAAACACCTGCATGTTTCAAACTCCTCCAGACAAGGCAAAAAGTGGATGGAGCCATCTTATTATATCTTATTTTTACTCAGAAATAAACCAAAAACCAGCAGAAAATAAAACTTGGTGTTTCTCTTGAACTTGAAATTTTATTTAGGAGGGACCCCGGTGAGAATTACTTCCTGAGGTCGTTGTATGGTAAAAGTAGTTCTTAAAGAAAATGTAGTCCCTCAAAGATAGAGCTGTTTTAAGTGTTAAACAGTGATTTACATATAGTTTTTCATGATTTTTAAGTTATTTCACCTCTGTTCTAGAGTTTTGAAGTGCATTTTACTATCTCTTTGCAGGAGTTCATTCTCCAGGTGGGGGATGAAAATTAAACTGCGTGATTTCTGGGCGCGAAGCTTTGTTGGTTCCGAAAGAAGGGTTCCCTTGCTGTGACTGTATTATCTAAAAAACTGCCTTATCAACCTACATGACAATTGGTTTTAAAAGGAAGTTCTTAGAGAGAGGAATAAGCATCTGTAACTCCATAACCTCAACGAACGTTCTGAAAAGAGCTCTGGCTTGGAGAAAAACACTGATTTACCATAAACTTAAGAGGACAAAATTTCACCGGGGTCTGACCTTTTTCGGTGAAGCGGTTCATAACAAATTTCCCACGGCAGTTTTTTTATTTGACAGCTGAGAAAAACAGAACAATAGCAAGGATTTCTAAGAAGAAATCAAGGTAAATTTAGTCTCATTTTTAAAGTAGAAATGCCTAAGAGTGATAATGGACGGTCACCTTTGGCTTTCAAGGAATAAGATCGTTGCAATTCCTTAAAACATCTTTGTTTACATGTTTTGTTGTTGTAAAAAAAGGCTGCCATGTTTCCTTGAAAATAAACACGTGTCTTCTAACGCTGAAATATCTTTCCCACAGGCATTTTAGCCAAAAGTAAGCCTCGTTGATTGTACTCTGGGTATTCCAGTTGACGTCTGCAAGTTTTTGTCCCAAATGCATCGGTACATTTTTCAAATGGATGCAAATGCGAAAGTGCAATGTGGAACTCTGTTTTCAGCTATAAAAGCATTCTCTGCAAATATTTTTATCAAAAACATCTTCATTTCCCCTTTTTAATACATTTTATAACATATTCAGTTGACTTTGCATAAAGAAAAGCCTTAATTTTGCATATAAAATTTTGGCCAAAAATACAAATGGCCTCCATTTATATTTGCGGCGAACCCTTAAAAAGATATGCTACATACACATTTTATGAACAGAACAATCATTTTAATAGACGTGGACGTAGTACATAGTCACAATTTCTATTCATAATACAATTTATTTCAAGGTCATAACGCATTTTCCCCTCTCACTCTCTCACTCTCTCACTCTACTCGTCAGTCGTCACGCATACTCTCATCTCTCTCCCCCTACCTCGCTCTTGCTCCCACATCACATTTTTATGCTTTCCAGTTTTGAGATCTCAGATGCTTATAACTGAAGACTGCAAGAAAACCCAAGCCATAAACTCACAATTCCCCAACACTACATCCAAAAAAGAAATGACATAACTGTAAAATTACCGAAGTTTTATTTTGAAAAAATATGAAATATATCAGATATCAATTTGTGAAACAATGCTATTTAAAAAAAAACTATTTGAAAGAAAAAAAAAATAGTGTTTGTAATAAAAGTTTTCACATTCAGCTCTAATGGCCAAATACCATCATTGCAGTGTGCCTTTTTACCATATATATGCAAAGTTTGTCCTTCATTCAATACTATAACTTCCTTGTACATGTAAGCCATACTGATTGAACAAATACGTTAACTTAATAGGTATGCTGGCAAAGTCGTGTTTCAGGACTTTCAGTCCTTTGATTCTTATAATTTGCCTACGATAAAATATGAGCCTGTGCGTGAGATTTCCATTAATTTTAAATATGCGCAAAGAAAAGACTCTGACCAGGCTGTGCACCCGCACAGTCTGACCAGAGTGTTACTATGCGCTTAGTGGATAGATAAGGTCTCAAAGTATGTATAGATCACAAGTTTAAGTCTTGCTATCCCTTTAAAACTTTTAACTTCTCACATGCACCCCTGTGCATGATATTCAGTACTAAGAGTGTGGCAGTAACCATAGACAGATACTATTGCTTGAAATTATTTTGAAGTCCATCCATAAATTTTGCCGTAATTGTCTGAAGAATTCCAAAGGACTGGCGGACAAACTCACTAACGCACAGAAAAGAGATTTTAAGGCGAGTAGATCTCACTATCCGCAAACATGCTCCACAAAAAATATCATTGGTGTAATTGAACTGTTTGCATGTATCTGTAGATTTGTTACAGATAATAACACCATGAAATTGACAAGGGGGTTGCCAAAGGGGTGATTTTGGAATGAAATTGAATGAGTGGGATGCGAGAGAGAGGCAGTGGATTTGAATGATTTTAGAGGGAGGTAAAACAACATTGTTAATTTCGTTTAAAAGAACGAAATTAACTATGTTTTATTTCCTCCCTTTATGACAACCATACTTTCTTTATATAGAAAGATCTGCATGTCTTCGTGGATCGATCGAACGCCTTCAAATCACCATCTTAAAACAAGGAATAATGATTCATTTGAATGAAATTATGGAGCGTTTTAATCAATTACGGAACAGTTTTGAATGGCTTCGGAACGTTTTAGATAGTTTTGAGTGAGTTGTAGGAATATTTAAACATGAGCGTCGGGTGAGCGATTTAGAATTGTTTTATCTGGATAGTTGTCAACAGGTCAATTTTTCGATGTTACTAACTGTACGCTCAAGATACACAATGGTTGTCGTCTCGAAGTATTCACAGCTAAGAACCTTTAAACTGTTGAATTCAAGATAGCCTAATAAGTTGAATGTAAACAGGTAAAGGGATACAGCATAATTGGTGAAATACATATAGCAGATAAACACATCTTTTGATTAAGAATGGGGGTTTACGCCGCTTAAAACAATCTTTCAGTTATATAGCGGAGATTGATGCACCTAACAATGGATTCCTGGTATCCCCTTCACCAGTTTTGCCATCGCATCCTTTCCTAGCCTCCAGCTTCTATTCCACTTCGGTTTACGATTATCTACCTATTGCTGGGAGACAAATAGTCAGAAAGAATGAGTGCCACCGTCGGGGATAGAACCCGAGACCTTTAGATTGACTGTCCGACGCCCTACCAACTGCGCTACGGCGGCTCAGATAAATAAAACTGTACAATTTACATGAACAGATGGACTCACAGGGTAATGTCCCGCTGTATTTTTTTAGAACATATATGTTCTAAGAAAAAAATCAGCGGGACATTTCCCTGTGGATGGACTCAAAAGCTAGGAAGATACAGTGATCGAAATAAACATAGAAATAAAGCAATTTCACTCACCAAAACGTCATTTTAAATCCAATTTTTAAAACACTTTTAAATCCAGTATAACTTATCACACTAACCCCGGTCTAACTTATCGCACTTTAACTGACTGAACAAGAACAAGTGAACGTATTTATCCAAACAAGCATTGTATAAAGCATGGGTATTGTGACACTTTTCTACATGTATATAGGCTATTAACACAATACTATATAAGCAGAGTTAACCCTTAATATTCTGCGTTAATTTTAACCTGGTAGGATGTGACATAATTAGGCAAGTTTACTTTTCATTTTTTGTTTGTTTGTTTCAATAGTTTGTCAGCAATCAAAGAGTGATGGTGCGAACGGTGTTTTGCTACTGCCGATTTTTTTTTAAAAGGGATGTTTTGGAAAAAGCAGGCCGTGGATATTTTTGGTCTTGAAATAAGAAACAACACAAGCGATCAACAGTGAAACATTTTTATTGAACGTTTATCCGTCGAAAAAAAAAAGAGTAAATTAAATGAAAATATGTACAGAGTAAAATGAGATTTCTTGACCAATAATATATACTTCACTATCAATACATATTGAATTGACGGATCGCTTGTTACGCCTCGGCCTGACTTTCGCCACGGCAACCCCCCTCAAATATTTAACGCAGTTTATCTGCAAAATGTGATCTATCACCGAAAAGGGTCCATCTGGGAAGAGTAAATGTTTCGACTCTTTTCAGACTGTATGAACTGTGACAGTTTTTTGAATTTGGCTGATTTTATGAACCTAGATTGACCAATTTACCTTCTGTTTTTAAACCAATTTGTTTTACATAGATAAGGAAACAATTTCGTACAACTTAGATTCACCCCTCTCGATTCTGCTTCGAGGAAAATTCACTAATACATGCGCCAAGATCGATAGCCGGTCCCGGGAATCGAATTCAGGACCTTTGGGTCAAGAGGCAGACGCTCTACCTCTTTACATGTACCACGGATACTACCCATTCTACCTCTCTTTAAAAGAAATAATGAAATGAGACCTACGGTTGACTTGCACTTGAACAATAATCTTTTGCAAATGTTTATTTTACGGATTCTCAAGATGGTCCTTTTTCGCGTGACGGGTCAAAAATATATTGTAACGATTGAGGTCGGCGTTTAAGTCTTCATTTAACGAAAATGTTTTTCTTTTTTACAAAATGGCGGAATTGACGGAGGTCAACAGTCATGCCGGGATAAACGAAGGTTTTGATTGGTCAGTTTACTCTTTAATTGACAGCAGCGATCTGTGAATTCTATCACAAACTAAACATTTTTATATGACGTTTATACATTTTCGAAAAAAAAACCCAACCTTTAATCTTTTTTTCTACACGACTCGTGAACTCTCATTGATTCATTATCTTTGGTATTACTTGCGCAAGAAATAGATAATATAAACAAAAGAGCACTATAAATAGATTAGAAAGAGCTAATTTGAAAGTTTTAAATTGTATCCTGAGAAAAGAAAATTGGGCATTTTCAAGATTCCTCTTGAAGCAATATTCTTTTACTTTCTGTTATTAAAGTTTATCATGCAATGAAGCCTGTATTGACCCGATATCACCTGTCTGATAATATAACATGATATCAGTCAGCCTGTTATTAGATACAATTTGCATACGCTTTCAATTGAATTTCTTTGATTGAGGGGGTTTATTTTAACTAACCGCTGAAAATTATTGCATGATAAAGAGGATAACATGTAAGTGTCTTAAAACGTTATTTGGTCTCGGTTGTGAGAAATTATCTTGGCTTGGCAACGCCTCGTCATGATAAATTCTCCCAACCTCGATTAAATAACATTGTTATTTTTAGACACTAACATAATATTCTCTATAACCAAACTGTATACTTCTTAACTTATTTATGTGTTACAAAGTTTTGTGCAATTATTCCTTTAAAAAAAACATCCCTGCGTTCAGGATCATCAAACGGTGCAAAGAGTTTTCAAATTGTACCCCGCTTTACACATGCACCTGCGCTGTACACGTGCACCTGCGTGCAAAGCGGGGTATAATTGGATACCTGTTTACACCGTTTGGTGATCCTGAACGCAGGACTGGGTTGGTTCAAGATGAAAACGTTCGTTAAACTTTTAAGAAATGTAATCCACTTTGCCCACGAGCTTGTGTGCAAAGAATGAAACATTATTTAAACGAAAATATCTTTTTTTCAATTATTTTGTTGTCCTAGCGGTATAGCCGCTTTTACATGTATATAAGACATTCTTTTGTCTCGTCATAATAACCAAGCTGACAAAATGAAGTAAAAATCAAACATGTAACATCAAACATGTAAATAAAACAGAATTATACCAAAATTGCTACAAAAAGCAACAGCATCGCATTCTGTCGGTTAAAATTTTAAAACGACTTAGTGTAAAGCAGTTTTAAAGCAAAAAATATAAATAAATGTAAAACAGAAAAAAAGTTAGATCTCACAAAAAACCTTGGCGCAGATAATTTTCTCCACAAAGAAAGAAGTTCCTTTTTTATATTCTAGCAAAACTAAAAAAAGGCTAAACAACACTGCGTTCAGGATGAAAAGACTTTGCAAATTTTACCCCGCTTTGCCCAAAAAGATAAAAAAATATGCGATTGACAAAGAAAATTTATATAAATCAGGTTAAGGAACGTGTTGCTTTAAAAAACTCTTAAATTGAATACTATGGTCCATCAATAATTAATATCCGAAGTCTACAGTTAACAACATCGTAAAATTGACAAGGTGAATGATTCTGGAATATTTTTGGAATGAATTGAATGAGTATGTGGAGCGAGTTTTGAATGCATTTAAAGGGGGGGGGGGGTAATCAAATATCGCTGCTTTTGTTCAGGATGAACAGAATTAAAAGAAAATATGCATACACGTTCAATAAATAGCTTTCTACTTTTTCAAGAACCTATCAGACGCTCATACTTTCAATTATGTCTTTGAACTCCTCGGTTTTTCTATTTATATTTATATTGAATGAAGCTGTTGATTGTTAATCCTTTTAGTAATTTTGGAGCGTTTTTGGGCGGTTTGAGTCAGTGTTTGGAATGAATGGAGCGCGAAAGAGTGAGCGATTTAGAGTTTTTTTGATAGAGAAGAATGTCAACTTAACGATGTAACTAACTGTATCAACTTTAAGCTAGAAAAGTCTCGTAACCGCATCTTGTAGGGAAGCTGAAGATATAAGAATCTTGTCGTCTGTTGAAATTATTTGATACTTATTAGATGCGATGCTATTGAAATGCATTTGATAATGTACATGAAATCATTTATCCCTTATTTACCTTGTGGAGAAATTGCGACGTTAAATAGAATTGTTAGTAAGAATAGGACTATCAAAATCCTTTGTCATCAAAGAACACCATGGAAGTTTAGACATCATAAAAATATTGACAGAACGAAATGGTGGACAAGAGCTAAAACATCTGAATGTTTTTGTATAATTATGGTATTTACAATCCATTGGGCAAGTAATATGATTCTCCAACTAATTAAAAAAGAAAATCAAAGGTAAGACTTAACACAAGATTGATTGATTGAATCGAGTTTTACGCCGCTTTCAACTTTTTTAGTTACATCGCGGCGGCTGGAGCAACTAACAATGTTTTCCTGGTATTTCTCTCACCAGTACAACCGCCACATCCGTCCCTTGCCTCCAGCTGCTATCTCACATAGGTCTACGATTCTTAACACAAGAAGATTTGACGAATAATCAAAAAAAAATGGGATTCTTTTTAAAATCGTTAAAAAGACCACAGGAAAATGATCTGCCCAAAATTTATAAAGACAAATATTAGTTTACCACAGGAAACTATAGATTGTAAGTTATTTGAACCAATGAGGATCGTCGATTCAATTGCACCAATTGAAAAAAAACCCATCGTGATTGGCTGAAAGTGGCTTCCGGTTTAAATTTTACCAATGGTTTTCTATTATACAAGCGAGCGCAGAGAACTATGGTAGGGGAGATAATCGTAGTGTTATACTTCAATATTTTTTATCCAAAAGAGCTAATTCTGTCGTCCTACATTTTTTTTATGGTAAAATTCTCGCTATCTACAACTACAAAAAAGAGTTGATCTGTACAAAAACTATGTTACAATTGTGGCATGAATACGTGAATAACTTACATACATGTATTATCGCTTTCGTGCGAATAAAAAGGGTAATTACAGCTTAAATTAAGCTATAAGTTTTAGATAAAAACATTTCATCTTACAACTATACAAACGTCCGTGTGATAACATCCAATATGGTATTTATTATGATATCACTTGGATATTTTTAGAACAATGACATAATGTTTTTATTTTAAGAAACTTGTATTTCTTTTAGAAACACCGACGAAAACAAGGCAAATAGGGGTTACATGTATAAGATAAATATAATACCTACTAAGTGTATTGTATGAAAACAATATCTAACTTGGTTTTTTAAAACTGAAAATTGTCGATGCTCTTTATCAATTCCCCAAACCTCGTTAATTTTTTTCATACAAAACACTGAGTACGTTTTATATAGCCTATATTTATCTTAAGAAAAAAAAAAAGACTTTTTGGATTAAAGGTCTTCATAAATCATTTTGGTGGATAATCGTGACAAAAAATAATTTTAAAATCTTACACCACGTTTTCGCAGAACACTCTTTATGACGTAATCTAAGCCAATCCAATAAGTGACGTCATCATGAACGTTGCATAGCAATCACGTGCTAAATGACCCACTTTAAGAAAAAAAAGTACGAAAATTTCCACATTTTGGCTTATTTTTTTTTAATTTAAAAAAAAAAATAGAATAATTGTTTGTGTTTCGAATACGATCGATCCTTGACATGACGATTATAAGTAATGGATACTATAAGTTTTTCTCGCAGATTTGTTATGATCGAATATTTTTTAATGGTTTGTTTGATTAAATGGCGTTTTACGCCGCTTTAAACAATCGTTTAGTTTCGCGATGGCTGGAGCACCTAACAAGGGAATACTGGTATTTCTCACACCAGTACAACCATTACACCATTTCCTAGCCTCCAGCTGCTATCCCTCATAAGTCTACGATTATCAACCCATTGGTAGAAGACAAATAGTCGGAAAGGATAAGTACCGCTGTCGGGAATCGAACCCAGTTCCTTTTGAATGGTAATCCGACGCGCTACCAGTGCGATATGTCGGCGGCCTTTTATTAATGAATCATTTTCTGGATTTAAACTTGCATTGCACATTTTCATATGATCATTCATGAATTTCCTGCCATTATTATAATTCTAATTTCTTTTTTCGAAATCACTTCTCTTTTAACGTGTTTCAGTTAACATATAAATCAAGCAAGATGAAGTCACTAGTAAATTCTAGTAAATATTGACAGAACGAATTGATGGACCGGTGCCCATTAACCTTTGTTATTAAAAAAAACTTAAAATAAAACATGTATTATTTTGATTCTTCGTGGTTCTAGTTACGACGAAGGTGAAGGCAATAAATACTCTTTTATGTTTTTCTACTTCATAAACCTTCACTATCTTATAAACTATGATTGAACAGTATATAAATGAAGATGAAATACAATTACTCTCGTATGAATTTCTAACATATTTATATGAAAATCAGAAAACTTCCATAAAACACATTGACGTGATGTATATTACACTAGTAATGAATATAAAAACAGAGGTACAGATAAGACGGGGTATTTCCGGTCTTAAATCTATATTTCTCATTACAACTCTAGTTACAAGTTTTCACCGTTATAATTGAGCCTGTGCTTGACATTTCCAACAATTTCAAACGTGCACAAAGCAAAGACCCTGACCAGCCTGTGCATCTGCACAGTCTTGCCAGAGTCTTCACTGTGTGTTTGATAAATAGATAAGGTCTCAAAGTATCTGTAGACAATCAGGTAATTTTATATTTACAGTTGTGACTGTCTATGCTACTCAATGTTCGCATCTTAAACACATTTAAAAATGTTGGAAATGTCACAAGCTCAATTTGAAATCCGAAATACGCCCTCTATCTGTAGTTCTGTACTAATGACAAATAATAATCTAATAAATGCGTAAACTGACCGATAATTTTGGCGTTCACAAAGTACAACCACAGTCCAAGTCTGCATCAGTTATAATTATGCACGAATCACAATTGTTTTCAATCGCGCAAAATCCTTGAACAATGTCTTAAATTGAGGTATACACTCAGTTCTATATACACACTTTTCTATTCATCAAAATATTGATTTATTTTCAAACACACATATTTCGTCACGCCCTAAATAGATATGTCACATGGCCACGTTTTGATTGGCGAGTTCAACTTCCGGTTTTCTTTTATGTATCTCGTTACAGTTTTGTGTTAAAATATATGATTACACTTTTCAACACCGCTTGCATCCACACTTTTTGATAATTGGAAGTTCGTATTTATATCTTGTTCCGTCTTTACAGTATAACCAAATACTTTTATTCACAATTTTCTTCGGATGACAACAATGTTTATTACAACTTCCCTCACACCGCCGATATTTGATGTGATGTTTCGTCCGACAGTTTGTTTTGGGATCCTCGTACATGTCTCGGAAAACAACGGCTTTGCAGGTTGGTGCTGAAAGATTATATAAGTTATAAAATGTGCTTTATAATTCAAACAAATTCATTTGAGCCTGAACGTTACTTTTTTTAACAAGTACATGGGTGTGGACCGCGCCTGACTTTTCATACACTAGCTTTTCCATTTGCAGCCAAGTAAATTTTTATATACTCATTGTCCGTGGACAAGTAAATACCGAAGCAAAACTTGGAACAGTACTAAACAGGTCTAGGAGAAAGGTCGTCCCAATGTTTGTATCATTGGTAAAAAAACCATAGTCTTTAATGAAGAAAATACTGGGTTACAGCCTTTTCTTCATTAAAAAGAAAGTTTTATCAAAATTTTCATTCTATTTTTTGTGGGTCCTGGACAAGTGAAAAATCGACTTTTACATGTCCATGGACAAGTGGAGAATATTTGTATTTCTACCCCCCGAAGTACACGTGTGCGTGATGGACAGACAGTTAGTAGTCTAGACAGGCACTCAGTGCACCGATTGTAAGCTGACACTTGCAATTAGAGGCAATATGTTAAGCGCACGGTTAGGACATTGATCAGACTGTGTGGATACATGGACTGATCTACACGGACTGATCTATATATTTACGTTGCACTCTTCTCAATATGTTCGTAAAACCACGCACTGGCTCATTCTAAGGATTCAGAGCAAGACTGAACTACGTGTCTATACTGTTCACTTAGTTCAATCTTACACTGAAGCCTAGTTTATGCAATTGTGTGAATGGCAGACTAGAAGCCGCAAGTAAAACCACGCGCTTCTTTGAAGAAAAAATGAGATCGTCTGAAGATAGTTTAAGTAGGAAACCATCTACAAAACGCAGAGTGAATAGGGATCAGACTCTGCGGATCCAAAGGCGGATTTGAATCTCTTCTTGAGGGATGTGCATGTCCCAATTATCTGAAATGTCACATGCGGGTCCAAATTCTTTTCCCACATATAGTCGGGTATTCGTGTAATTCGATTTAAACATTAATAGAACATTTTATATAAAGCAGAAAACGATGGCGAGGCAAAGTTTTTTTTTAATATATTCGTGCCAAAAAGACTGGCAAAATGTCGACAAGATTTAGAATGCACAATTTGTTACAATCACAATGCACGCTTGAATGAAAGCAATATGAAAGCAACTTCAAGATAAACCGAATCAAAAAACAAAAGCAAACTGAAATGATCTACTGCAAACTTAATCTAAGCTCGTCCCATGCTTTTTCCTCATGTACGCGTGCTATAACATTATATGAATAATGAATGTATTACATTTTCCATGAAATGTATACATGGAATTTCGTTATTAAAAATTACTTGATTTTCCTTATAAATATCCCCGTTTTTTTTACTTTTATTGAGCTTTTGTTCGAATACAATAAAAATTTTATGGCAAAGAACTGTCTACGCACTATCTAAACATGTGCAGCTGCCATTCAAACACATTTTTGTGTAGTTTGTTACGTAATGTGTTTAGGATGTAGGCCATTTGGCAACAATACCACATATTTCAAAGCCTGGCATGTATGAATAATTCATCATTAAAATTTTGTTCTATAACAAACTACAATACCATCATTCAATGCAACAAAAAATGTAATTTTGGCACTGATTACAAAAAAATTAAAAAAATAAATAAAGCTATTTTTTATCAATTTGAACCTGTTTCAAAAGATATGTATATATATAAATGACATATGTTACTTTGGCTTTGCCAATAGAAAAAGCAAAGTCTTCCATTTTTCAAAAGGATCTTTGGTCTGTCTGAAGGCAAATCTTACAATGGAATTCAAACTTTCTTTTTTTCATTTCTTGCTTCACTTCAAAATATGTGGTTTTGTTTGTTTGTTTGAATTCGGTTTTACGCCGCTTTTAAACTTATTTCAGTCATATCGCGGCGACTAGAGCACCTAACAATGGATTCATGGTATTTCTCACACCAGTACCACCATCACATTCTTTTGTAGCCTCCAGCTGCAAACCCATTGCTGGTAGATAAATAGTCGGAAAGGATGAGTGCCGCCGTCGGGGATCTAACCTCAAAGTATGTGGTTTGAATTAAGAAATATAACAGAGCTGTCGATAGAGAGGATATTTTGTATTGCATTTTAACCCTTGTTATTCTAAACTCAGAATATTCCTGCTATCACAGGATGTTTTAAAAAAGGTCAGTCTATAAATATGAATACTGGTCTTAGTCTTTGATATCTTATTTTCCTTTTCAAAACCAGAAAAGTTTTAAAATGGTATTTTCAACATAAATGCTAATCCAGATATAAGTACATCCAGTGCTCTTGGCACTTTGATTGTAATGCAATTTTGCCGAAGTTTTTATTCGGCATGACAAGGCTTTTTTTACAACAATGCCTACACAAAACCTATGTTGTGGGAACTCATTGGAATCGTCTCGTAGAGACAATTCCAATAAGTTGCAATTACATAGGGTTTTGGGAGAAATAACTTATTTAGACCCGCAATACCCTCTCATGTCAATATCTCTGAGTAATAAAAAAAGTAAAATAAAAGAAGCAACTACAAACCAAAGGTTCACAACTTACTATAGCTACTATCTGACGAATATTCACCTATTTCACAATACTGCCCACTAAAGCCTCTACTGCAGCGACATTCATAGGTTTCGCCGTCATATCTGGGCTTACATTTTGATTTATTTTCACATTTGTTGTTCTTACAGGGGTCCGGCCTGCTACATCCGGGCGTCATTTTGTGGTTCTTCTTCGTCACCATAAAGTCGAGCGGTTTTCCGTTGATGAGAACTTGCGCAAAGCAACCTAGAAATATTGATATGATGTTTAAACGTGTGAACTAGTTAGTTGTATCATGAGTTTGACAATAATACGTGTATAGATGACCTAGTACTACACATTTAACAATTTAACAAGCTCTAACCCGTTTGTAAAATACTTGAATTATAGCATTCATACCATTCTCTCAAATCGTTAAAACTCTTTTAAAATCGAAATAAACGCTTTTCTATTATTCGTTTATATGTACCCCCCCCACCCCCCTCCCTCACCCCCGATATTACTATTCGTTCATTTAACTCATTCATTTACATGTCAAATCATTTCGAAATCTACGAAAAAAAAGCTGCAAAATTGAAGAGGGAGTAGGCTGATTTATCAAACGCTGGAGACAAGTCAATCAAAATTTGAAGTAGTTATAAAAGATAAAGATTTTCAATTATTGGCTCTGTGTATGCTTTTCGGTTTAAAAGAGTTTGTAAAAAGTTCTTATTTTTGTTCCTTATAAATGAGTAAAAAGATTGATTCAAATTTCTCCGATCAAATTCCAGAAATCATCGTTAGAAGTGTATTTAACCTTGTTTTTTTAAAAAAAAATATATTACCTTTGAAGCTCGATCCTCCCCTAATATGGAACTTTCTGATGGCGCGGTTGCTCACGTGACCAGGAAGTCCCCCGAGGTAGAGATCCTCGTCCGCCTCGAGATAGTGATGATTCCCCTCGTTTACAACCGTTCGGGAGATTCCGCCATCGACTCGCATCGTGAAATTCCGGTGATGAACGAGAAGTTCAATAGTGTGGAACCTGTCATCGTCAACCTTGGTGAAGCTGAAGATGTAACTGAACTGGGAGGGGGAATATTCTTTCCCAACATAGAAACTTACAGCCACGCGTCCCTTGTAGAGCTCAATTGCGAGGTGTTCCTCGGTACCCGTATACATTATAAGCCCAGAGCTTGAGTTAGTTTTCATGACGATTGTTATGTTTGCTGTAGTTTGAAAGTCAAATTTCGGGAGTTGAATATACGAATCTATGGCCATGAATGATAAACTTGCTAGCTTTTCACATTTCTTCCCAATAAAACCTGCTACACATTTACACATATAGTCTGTGGACTTGCTCTCTTGGTAACAGACGCCGTTGTTTTGACAATCGTGGTTTTGGCAGAGTCCATTTTGTGTGATAGGCATATCGATGCTGACCGGAGCTATCTCACAATACGAGCCCGTGTATCCTCTCGGACAGAGACACGAGTATGAGCCTATACCATCCACACACGTGGATCCGTGCTGACAGATATGGTCCGTACAGTCGTTAATGTTGACGCTGCAATTCTTGTTCTCGTAGCCGAGTGGACAATCACATCTGAAATAGGATAAAATATATTTAATTTCAGATAATTTAACCAACATATTATAAAGAAGCAACATCAAATTTGCTGACCAAGAGTGGTAAAAGTAAATCAATTAAACAAAGTAAACTTGTTAATAAAACATATCAAATCCAGCTGTTTTATTTTTGGACAAGAATACAGTTGAAAAGCATCTAAAAAGGGCCATATATTATATTTCACAATCTAGGATTTTCTGTATAAGATGTGTGTGTGGGGAATATACAAAAAAGGGGGTTCGTTTTTACTACTAGGTATTTCACAATTTCAACCCCTGTCTAATTGAATTTAAAAATTGTTGAAACAAATTTACTATTTTTTGCACATATTTATAAGCCTGTCTCTATTTTTTCCACAAACATCTAATAGAAAGCAGACAGTGTATACTAAGATCAGACTTCACAAGTGTGCAGGCTGATCTTAGTCTACAATGTTTACAAAAGCTTTGTACTGGAAAATATGGTAACAGCAGGAGGAGGGTTAAATTAAGTTCAGATTGAAATTGAAATAATTGGGCTTTAGAGGGGGATTCATTTGATACCCCAGAACCCCCTCTGGATCCGCCCCTGGTCACTAAACCCTCGAATACACTACAGGTGAGGATTAAGAAAATGAATAAAGAAATGTTGGCCCACATCGCTTACCTGTAATCTGTTTCCAGATCAACACAAGTTCCTCGTTCACAATAGTTATACTCCCCGACACAGAACTCAATTTTCTGTTCACATCGCTTTCCTGAAAGATTAGTAAATGCTGATGTGTACGGACAAAAAGCTTGCACACATGTACATGTACACCTTAAAACAATTTTTCATGTTGGTGAATTTACTCTTAGGCTTAAACTACGCAGTAAGTTCAAAGGAATTAAACAATGATTATGAATTAAGGCAGATATTCATGTGTGTACAATTATTTTTAACTTTTTTTGACTATTTCTTTTTTTTTTTCAAAGTTTACAAATGAAATCGTTCATATTTTGTAAGATTTCGCTTTTATTTAACAAAAAAAAAAATTGAAACGAGCTATCGAAATACAAAATGAAGAAACAAAGTATTACCCGTAAAACCTGATGGACAGACGCACGTATAACTTTCCACGCCGTCTACACATGTGGCGCCATTTTGGCAGTCATGCGCCTTACAATCATCGATGTTTATTTCACAACGTTCTCCTTGGAAACCAGGTAAACACAGACACCTACCATTAGAAAGAAATCGTGTTACATTGATACCATTCTGTTTTCCAAAACGGTTTTGTCTTAAACATAGGCTCATAACAAGTTTGAAAAGAAATATTTTTCTGTAAAATCGTTTGAGGGATGTGAAGATCTAAAATTGGTTGACGAGAACCCCGTAAGTGTAAAGCGTTTCTTTTAACATGTTCCAGGTCATATTTCTTTCAGCCATGTGTTGAATTTTGAGTCCTAGGTGAAGATTTTACAATTACGTTTATTATCAACGACCAAAGGCACAGAATGAGCAAGATATGGTATGGAGAAAAATCCTGAGAACAATCCTGAAAACGCATGTATTTTACGATACATTAATACCATTCTTATTTACTTTAGATTTGATTTAAAGGTTTCACTTACATAAAACTCCCAAACAAGTTATTAGAATCTTTTATTTTGCATATTCCCTCATTCTGACAAGGATTTCCGAAGCAGGCATTGATCTCCTCCTCGCATGTGGCTCCATGATAACCCGGCGCACATTCGCACGTGAATTCTTTGAATCCGCTTGAATTACATTTACCGCCATTTTGACATGGATTTTGGTAACACATGTTACATTTTGACATCACTGCCGGATCCGGGTCACCTGAAAGTCATAGGTAATGTATATATAATACGTACTTAGTGTTTTGTATGAAAATCTTACGAGGTTGGGGGAATCGATAATTGTCGAGGCTTTGTCGAGACAATTATCGATTCCCACCTCCTAGTTTGATATTCTTACATACAATACACTGAGTACGTTATATATTTATCTTATAAAATCTATCTGCCTTGTTTTCGTCGACTTTTCTAACAAAAATACAGGTTTCTAAAAATAATCGCATTATGTTATTGTTCTTAGAATATCCATGTGATATCATAAAAATATCATATGGGATATTTTGACACGGGTATTTGTATAGTTATCAGATAAATTTTACTATTTTTCTCTTTTTTTAATGATATGTGCAAAGAATAAAATTTTACAAGTATGAAGGGCACATATTTAAATTGAAAAGCCTCGCGAAAGTTTTCATTGTATAACACCCATGAACTGGTCAATGTCACGAAACGTATTTTGTGCTATTCCAAAAAATCAAGGAATAAAGCAAATTTTCACTGAAGTGTTATGTTTAAAAATAAATATAAGGAATGATTATCAGTTGTTTCCATGGACAAAATGTAAAAGACTTTGCAAAAATTTGAAAGAAAAAAAACCTCCAACATTTTTAAGTGTTTTCATTCGTTGGGACATTTTTACGTTAAGACAAACAAAGTGTCAACTAACCACTACACTCGAATCCAGCTGAAGGTGTAGTCAACAACAGTTTCTTTGCCATTCTTGGCGGTCCGACACATTTGGCGATCCCAGATTCTGCGTACTTCTTTTTGACCCATTCGGAGAGCCATTTTAATTCGCAGTCACAGTGGAGAGGGTTACTTCCAAGGGCTCTAGAAAAAAACGATATGTGTTTTGCACAATAAGAAATTGAGGCGTTTAATTCGAACATTTATGAATAAATTATACTGTGTCTGACATCTGAGTTTTATGGTTGTATTTGGCCCACCAAGCCAAAAACAAAAAATACAAAAATAAACCAAAAACAACATCTGGATATTCCGAAAAAAAAATACAGCAAAGATCTACAAAGGCACCTTTTATCAAAACAATTTATTAAGGTGGAAAAAAGATCTCGAAAGAACGGCCAAAAGCAAGCGTAGACTCTGTTCAACCAACAGAATGCACCCGGCATGTTCGGGTCGCTAACCTTTGCACTTCCAAGTTGGTTTTGTTGGGTCATATGTTAAAATCTCACAGGGCGAAACCAGCTATCTTCTAGCACAGCATAATACACTAGACCGAATACATTGCAATATTGAGGTAAGTTGGCGTACATGTAAATAGGGGGCATTTTTTCTATAGATTTTTTTTTATCTTCTTGGGCATATATTTTGTAGATAAATGACCTGTTGATATCAAATGAGATGTTACTTCCTCAAGATATTAGAACGTCATTATGTACAAATTATATATAGTGTGTCTTTACGGAAGCCAGCCGTCCGATAATTATCGTTGAAAAACGAACTTGAACTTACAGGTGTGTCAGCGATGCCAAGTCATCAAAAGCTCCGTATGGTATAGAGGATAAGTTGTTCTTGTGCAGTCCTCTGGAAAAGTAAGTGAAAAAATACATCTTTTTTAAAAAAAAACTAATTAAACCCAAACTCCCTTCCCCCATTAAAGTAATTAAACAAAATCACAATAGTGAAAATACTGGAAAGCCTGATAGTTGGAAAATAATTCGTTTGAAAAGTAATACTGAATCAACGGGTAAACTCATGATCTAGACTATGATAACAAAGATGAAGACTGATTTCCGTCTCTCCTATTTGTTCTGTCTCCATAGAAATTTTACGAGTTATATACAAATAATAAATATATACATTTATGAAAGATGTTGAGTTCCGAAATGTTGCGGAACTATTACGGGTCCGATACCTTAAATATAACGATTTACAGATATGAGATTGAATAGTAAGATATCAACATAATTGAATTCTAGTTTCATAAAAGGTCTTAGGAGATTACTGCATTGGAGAATAGTCTTCGAGTCTTGTTTTGTGAGGCGTTAGTGTAGATGGCAAAATTACAATCACATTACAAAAGTTCAGTGTAATACTGTACTTATCGTCTATACATTGTAAAGACATACTTAGTTAAGTGTTGAACTGAAAACTCGATTTTTTTTTTAATCCGTCGGTATAAATTATAACTGTTAGGACTATAATATAGGCATCATAGCTTTAAATTCGCCGATTAAAATTTTAGCAGCAACACTTCAGTGAAAAAAAGATCTTTTGGAAAATCATACTTACAAAACACGTAGGTTTCCAAGCTTGTTAAAGGTGGTGTCTGATAGACATCGAAGATTGTTGTAACTCAAAAGTCTGAAAACAATTACAAAAGTTGCATCATTCGACAGTGGGTTACAAACCGATGCTTAAATAAATCGTTAGTTAACATATTTTGTTCCGCAAATAATGGTAGTTCAAAAAATAAGTAAGAATGCAATGGGTGCTGATCTTCAATTTTGGATATCTATAATGAATTTTCTACTGTTTCAACAAATATCTGAATAGTACTTTGCAAACCTTTCGTATCAATTGCATGATTGACCCGTACTCCATATCGAAACGCATGAATGGTTGGATGTAAATAAAATTACAAAAAAAAAATACCAAAAAACCATATTATTTCAGACATTAACTCAATTATCTTTACAAACTAAAAAGAATAACAAGACAATACAAATACCAACTTACAGTGTTTCGAGTTTTGTTAGATTTGCAAAGAGGCTCGGTGGAAGGCTTGTCAGTTTATTATTACTCAAGTCTCTGAAATGAAAATGAAATAATAAAAATTTCGTTTATATTTTTGGAAACTTTACCTGAGGACCAGAATATCATAGCTAAATGCTATTGAGTCCCAAAATGGAAGAAATTTAGAATTATTCTTTATTCCTTTCACCAGCAATCTTGAAAGATAATTAATAAATCTGACCATAACGATAAAAGTTATGTATATTTACATTGTGAAACACACGTAGTGAATGTCTTCAGAATTATTTCGAGTTGAAAGTGAAAGACCTCACGAGCGCGTTTTGAACAAAGTATGCGGCATTATTTTACTTCACCATGATAAAATACACTTTCTGTTCTAAAATAATTTTGTTTGTATCAAATTAGATTCACAATGTTTTAACTGTAGACAGACTAGTATCATGAAATAATTCCTCCTGATATCTGTTAATCTGTTATACTTACAATTGTTCCAACTTTGTTAATCGACCAATCTCACTGACCACATCTACTGCTGTACTTTCAACGTCTTCAATGTCGTTTGTGTCCAAAAACCTGCAGTGAACGTAGAATATTTTGTTTTAGGCTAGATTTGATGTGTTCAATTAAAATGTTTTGAATCGTATTATAGAACACTTTGATTCGGAAAATCAAAGATAAGTAATTTATCGAGGTTCAATAACATAACCGATTCCAGTATTTCCTATTCATTCAACATTTCAAAATAGTAAAATATATTCAAACTATTAGGCTTAAACGTATAAACCATACTTAAAATTCTTATACATTTCGTTAAATGTTGAATGTCCGTTTGATTGAGAATTTTGCGAATTTCCGGAGCAAGACTCGTATATAAAGAAAGCTAAATATACGGTCGACTCACCGTGAGGCAAATACTTATCGAAGTTGGTAAAAACTCATCTAATAAGCATTAAAGAAATATCTTAGAATATTATCATTTTCTTTTTATACGTACAGATGCGTGGTATCTAACGGAATCCCCATGGGAATACCCCTCAGGTTTTTCCGGCTACATCTCACGTGGGTTCCGGTACACGTGCACTTGTCCGGACACTGAACACGCGGGTCACAATTTCTCTGAATTACATCTATAATGGCAAAGGAATAATTCTATCAAATACTTTATCCCATATTCCAATGATAATTGAAATTGACAAATAAAAATACATTAAACTATATTTGAATGATAATTGATAATGCCATATGAAAATACATTAAAATATATTCGAATGATTGACATTGACATATAAAAATACATGAAACTATATTCGAATGGTAATTGATATGGGCATATTAAACTAGAAAGCCATGAATGGCTTGTGTCGCTCCACAGGCTTGAATTTCTTGTAATAGCAAATCTAAGTTTTGACTAGATTTTTAGATATTTTGGCTTCTACTGATGTTGAAATGATTTTCAAAGTTTCCACTATTATAATGTATAGAAAAATGACCTCCGCCCATAAAAAGACATATTTTTCTTCAAATCACAATAACTTTTTGGCTGAATGATAAATTAGCCATGCCCATTTAATCCATGTTTTTCATTGGATCAAAATTTCTTGAACAACTTTGAAAGAGGGTCACCCAAGGATCATTCCTGTGAACTTTGGTTGAAAGCCATCCAGTAGTTTCTGAGGAGAAGATTTTTAAAGAAAAAGTTTACGACCGGACGCACGGACGCACGGACGGACGGACGGACGCACGACGGACACAACGCCATAACAATAGCCCCAGTGGCTTTCAGCCAGTGGAGCTAAAAACATTAAACTATACTCGAATGATAATTGATATTGACATATAAAAAATAAAAAAAAATATCCCCCACTTTATCTTCTTTCCTTTCAAGATTATCGATTGACATGTAAAGATACAAACACAGAATAAGTAGTTCCGTGGTATCCGAAATAGGAAAATACTTTCCGAAATATAGACCATTGCATGTTATTTTTCAATAAAATCGTCGATAAGTACAACTTATCCCCGAGCTACGGACGATAAACGGTAACATCAGTCTTAATTTTGACCAGTCACGCGAAAAGGGACCATCTGGGTAGTGCGTAAAGTATCAACCCTTGTCAGTCTGCGCAGTCCGCGCAGACTAACAAGAGTAGAAACTTTTCGCACTTTGCTTATTTTCTGAATCTAGAATGATAAATTTACCTTCCTACATGTATGAAAGAATTATTTTCGTATTACGACCTCTGGTCGACCTATGGTGGTCCCAATCTCTTTTTCATTTATTTGTTTAACAGAGTTCCCGAAAGTCCCTTTTCGCATGACGGGTCACATTTTTCTTATTTCCTACTAAAATTCTGTGTTGTTTTCACTTGAATCGTCTCGATGAGACGATTCAAATGAGTACCTACAACGGAGGATCGATGCAAGAAGTTTCGGAATATGCAAACCAAAAATTCTGATCACCACCCTCTATCCGTAGCACTGATTCCGTTTTGAATCCTGACTTTTTCGGAAATAGAATGGAAAAAAATAATTTATTACTCCTCCACTTTATCAGTTGCACTGATTCCGTGTTGATTCCTGACTTTTTCGGAAATAGACTAGAAAAATAAATTAAGTAACCCCCACCCCTCTCTGTCTCTATCCGTTGCACTGATTCCGTTTTGATTCCTGACTTTTTCGGAAATAGAATAGAAAAAATATAAACCCCGCCTCCCCCTCTATCCGTAGCACTGATTCCGTATTGATTCCTGACTTTTTCGGAAATAAAATAGAAGAAATAAAAATCTCACCATCTAGTGGTTGGTCCGAACAACATGGCGGAATACCTACATTACACCCGACTTCGTTATTCTCTGAAAAAAAAATCATAGGAACATAAGTAAGCAAAGCAAATTAAACTCATATTTGTATGTCATGTAGATTTTGCAAGTGCACGTGCAAAGCGGGTAATAATTGGCTAACTGTTTGCTCCGTTTTTCCATTCTGAACGCAGGGCAGATCTTACTTACATGCTCTGATTTTATTTTTTTATTTGCTTTTCGGGGGATTATCAAGGAATAACTGCAGAATATCATTTTATTAACTCACCGCCTTACCAGTGAAATATTAAAAAAAATATATATACCCCGCTTTCGTTCATTTCATCCTATCCAGACTGACATTTTCTAAACGGAGCTCAAAAAGTAACGTCATGGAAGTTGCATAGTAACCATGTGCAAAGAGACGCGCTTAAAGAAAAAATGCCCTCAAATTTTCACATTTTGTCTCATTTATACATAAAAGAAATAGAATAATCGTTTATTTTTCGAGTAAGATTGATTGATATTTCATTTCGTGAACGACTAAAGCTAAAGCTTTACCCGTGGCTTCGGTTCAATAAAATATCAATCGATCTTGCACTGAATGAAACGATTAGCCTATATTTCTTTCTTTACATTTTTCAAATATGTTCACCGCTTACATTTAATACACGCTTATTTCTTCTTAATCAGGCAACTGAACCAAATAACTACTATGAACAATTGAAAAGACTACACATGCATGATTTTGAGATTTATCATGTTACGGAGTTAAATTTCATTTAACCATCTGCTGTTTAATCCCTGCTTTTTGCGTGCCTGTGATTTTATTATTGAGAAAACATTGTGAGAAAAAAAGAAATTGCTTCTGACAAGCAATTTCTTCTTTTTCCACACTATTTTCTACCATATTGAATAGTTATTTTTCAAAATAAATTCACTTTAAATTTTCGTCTGCAAAACCTTTGAATTTGGACAGGTCTAAAATTTTGTAAAACAGGAAAGGGTTAAATACCTTCACATATCATAGTGGCGGGATCCACTTCTACCAATGGTGTGTTCCTGAGCTCCTCTGGGAAGTTACAGTTCAGGCTGCCAACCAACACATCGTGGTCCTTCAACCATTGAGCGAACCATCGGAGGTGACAATTACAGGCCATTGGATTTGTCATTAGATTTCTGTAATTGAAATCATAAACATGTACTAAAAAGGTTGGAATCATTTCTCAAAGAACATGACAGAAAAGATCGCCTACTAGAATTTTCCATATTGAGTTTTATTTTAGTGTGTCCAATTCATAGGCTTAAAATTCGAGGATTCTTGTGCAATATATGCGTACATATATACATACGATTCGTACTAATGATGCTTAACATTTTTGACCCGTCACGTGAAAAGGGACCGACTGCGCGGTTTGCGCAGAAAGACTAGGGTCGAAACTTTTCGAAATGGGCATATTTTCTGAAACTAGAATCTACCTTCCAGTGAAAGAATTTTTGAAATGCGACCTCTGGTTGAACAATGCTGGACAAAATCTCTTTTTCAAATATTCATTTTACAAAGTTCCCATATGGTCTCTTTTGCGTGACGGGTCACATTTGTGACTTTGTGTTGACAGTCTTTACCTTTTTTCAATAAATGAAATATTTCTATGATTGGTCCACTTTTAAGTATATGGGAGTCAAAAATGAATACTGATCATTTAGATAGAAATTATAGTTTCAATAGTAACTGGAAAGTTAATTGAATAATTCATAGGAACTAAGAATAAAAAGTAACTTACAAAGAAGACAGATCTTTTGTTGCCGAGAATGCACCTTCTTGGACACATCCTATCTCGTTGTCGAATAAATCCCTGAAAGAAAGGAGATGCTTTCGAAAATACGGAAAAACATGTAGAGTTGAAATGTATTTTCTTTATAAGCTTAAATTTTTCAACACAAACTTGAACATTTCTTTCTTAAGCTAGTGGATCTGTAATAGTTCCGCAACATTTCAGAACTAATAATTCTTCACAATGTTAACCGAGGTTTCCTAATGAAATCATTAGGAAACCTAGGTTATCACTGTTAAGTTCGTGACTTCCGAAACGTTGCGGAAATACTACGGGTCCACTACCTTAAGGAATCTGAAACAAAATTTACCTAGGAAGATTGATTGTCATGAAAATAATTATTTTTCTTTCAAAGAACCTTATAGCAGGTATATGAAATTTTGACAACGTTTTTTGAAGTATTATGTATTTTAAAATTCAGATAGATATACTTACAGTTTCCTTAGGTTTGTGGTGTGAGAAAATGTCGTGTTACTTATACATGTCAGTCGGTTTCCAGTGAAAGATCTGAAATACAATGAAAGTTAATATCATTTGAATTAAAATTTGAGTTTTTGAAATTGATGGAAATAACAGATAACTGGAATGGTCAGTCTTTGACATTCATAAGCAACAATAAAATGGTCGTCAAGCAATATCTCAGTTTCGTCTCTGTCGTCTTTCGAACACGTTTTAATTCTCTAGAGCCTATGTGTATATATTGTAAAGAAACCACTCCATAAAACACGAATTATATGTCCCTTATATGGACTTTGTGGCTTACAATCGTTTTAGTTTCTACTTAATATGTTAATATGTAGTTGATTAAGCGACACCTAATGCAAAACATGGTTAAGCTCTTTTTCAAGTCAGACAGATATATTTAGTATTACTTACATGTGATGAACCTCTGATAAACCGGCAAGCATTCGACCGGAAACCTTCTCTAATCGGTTATTTGCTAGATTCCTGAAAACATCAATTTAAACGGGTCTTTAAAACCTCATGAAATAATCTGTTATCTAGGAGAGCCATCCTTATTACAGGCACTTTGCAAATTCATTTGTTTAACTCTAGTGCAATTTAAGACAATTGTAATTCGAAGTATTACAGACATTAGTTCAATACGCCTTCAAAGAATTAGCTTGTAGAATGTTTAAGAAAACCTTGAGACATATGGAGACATTGTCAGAGACAAGCAATTTCTCCATTTTTACTCAATGTTTTCAACATAATTATGTTAAGATCATGAAAAATCCGGTTTGTGAAAAAAAAAGTTGCACAAACAGGTACAAAGCATCGGATTCTTTTTTTTTCAAATTCATGCTTTACATGTATCTTAATTAATGAAAGCTGCTTATTTGAGTGTCTACTGTTAATAATATTGTCCTACAGGCAGGCTTATCGATTGATAAAACTAGTCTTCGCATTATGTAGGGGGATTATCCCTGTCAAAACTTTTTTTTCGTAAGAATTCATCTGAGCTCGCGCACAACGCGGTGGGCCAATTAAAGAATCAAATCAGCTACCGCGGGAATCAAACTCGGGAAACTTTGATAAAGAGAACAGCGATCTACCTCTGAACAACTGGCACAATCAAATGTTTATTTGAATAGAAAATAAGCACCTGATATTATTGAAAAAAAAAAGATTATTTAGGGCCTCAAGGAAATCTTTTTTAACATTGTTTATTAGGAATACACTGTGCAAACACACTCACAGTTCCAGTAAGTTTTCCTGTGCTATAAATGTATCTTCTTCAATGATTTCTATGAGATTGTCACTGAGATCTCTGAAAACAAAAAAGACATGTGTTG
Source organism: Fragum whitleyi (assembly GCA_948146395.1). Classification (NCBI taxonomy): domain Eukaryota; kingdom Metazoa; phylum Mollusca; class Bivalvia; order Cardiida; family Cardiidae; genus Fragum; species Fragum whitleyi. Next base: position 18,727,248 of record OX411555.1, read on the forward strand.
CATAGATAAAGATGCTTTTAATTAAGAAAAAATCTTTTGTTAAAGAAGTCCGAGGTTAGAAATTCATCAAGTCAAGAAGGTGAAGTAAAAAATATAAACGTGAATCAAATTCTTGGAAAAATAACAATAATGGGAAAAACCAACAACTTCATTTAAAAAAATATCCTCGTTTACGACCTACGTGTATACATTCGTATAAAAGTAATTTGTACGTTTTCAGGAGCAGTATGTTTCAATTGGTTTTTGGAGACAGCCAGGTAATATCAAGTTATTTTGATTACCCAATCCAAACTAATCTTATCAACAAATTTAAACCTTTAAAATGCTAAACAACTATATGAACATAGAGCATAATTTATTCAATGAGTATCCAGAAGGTCTGTCACCAATGTGGAATACACAATTACAATATGTGCTGCAATTAATTTGTAACGTAAGAAGAGTAACAATTTCCTTAACATAATGTAATTTGTAGAGTACTTACATAATTTGTAGATTTGGGAGCTCCCTGAACACACTATTGGCTGATAGTTTTGTAATTTGGTTATTTTTCAAATTCCTGGAAAATAAATTACAAGGTCATATTTTAACCCATATGACATGATACAGGACAAAACTGAACTTAAAACCTACACAAACCTACAAAGCTGAATGCGAGGTACAAAAATTTTCAAGACTCTGTTTTTAATAAATGCTAATTCACTTTTGGACCAATAAGTCTGGCTCGTTGGTTGAGTGGTTAGCACGATCGACTCGTAACCTTGTGGTTGTGGATTCGAGACCCACCGGAGGCGGGAAGTGTATTTGAGCAGGACACTTTACAGACAGGGCCCCAGTCCACCCAGCTGTAAAAGTGGGTAGCAGTGGTTAGAGCCCATTGCCTCTCTCTCAATGTGTAGGGTACGACCTGGAAGGAGTTAGTACCACGATGGAAATTAGAGTCATTCGACCCTTTATCGTGTTATCCCCGAGTCAAAAAAAAAACTTAATTTCATAAAAGGTCATTTATCATAATATCACACTGACTCTAAATAACCAATTACGAATTATATAGTATGGAATACATGCAAGTCTTTGATAAATGGGTATACTTAAAACAGAGAAATACAAAGACCCCTAATATGATGTATCTATTCTTTTGTCATGCATTTTTGAGGTGGGTTTTCGAGATGCCATCAGCAGGATAAGTGAAATATTATCGTTTTATAATGACCTACCATCGTTACAAGAAATATAATTGTGACCCGTCACGCGAAAAAGGACCACCTGGGAAGTTCGTAAAGTGTTGACCCTTGTCAGACTGTGCGGAATGCGCAGACTGACTGAGGTCGAAACTTTTCACAATGTACGCATTTTCTGAATCTAGCATGATCAATCTACCTTACTGTATTCTTTTTTTTTTTTTTGAAATGTGACCTCTGGTTAATCTTTGCTGGCTCCAATATCTTTTTCCAATATTAAATTTACAAAGTTCCCAGATAGTCTCATTTCACGTGATGGGTCACATGTATGAAACACAATACTTACAGTTGTGTTATATAAGCTGGTAGACTGGTAGGTACGGTTGTCAGTCTGCGGTTCGAACAATCAACCACTGTACCCGTGCAGTCACACTTCAGTGGACAGGTATTGTCGATAGTACAGCTACCGGCGTTACGGGTTCGATACTCTTCCGAACCTAAATGTCAAATAATAATGCATCTTACAAGAAAGTAATAATGCAAATATGTGCAAAACTGAACAATACAACCCTGCGCTCACGTTATGAGCCTGCTGTGAAAAGTTTCCTAGCGAGCGCTTATCTTGAACGCATGTGGCCTTTTCAAAAAGTGACTAAAATCTCAAAAGGCCTTCATATCGATTTAATTGTTTTCTTTTGTACAAAGCATTCTTTTCACAGCATATTGTTCATGAGATTCCTATTTTTCCAGCTTTATTTACGATATTTTTGCACCCCTCTAAAACCCATAGAATATCTACTTAATTCGAAGGTAATGTAAAAACCTGATCAGTCAAAGATGCAAAAAATAAAGTCCGTATTAAGATATATGATAAATCATAAATGGAATAAACGATAAACTAGAACTGTCGCAAAGCGGACTTATACCCCCCACAAGGACTTTGTCAAAATGCAAGTGCTATTAGTGCAGGATGTGTTTGAAACAGATATTGAGGTCATATGCAGCATTTGCAAGAATCTTCATGATTGTAGGCCGCTTGGTTCTTGAATTAGAGTCAGGAAACGAAAATTAAAGAAACATTGACTGTGATCTTGACCTTTGACCTATGTGACCCAAAAACCATTGGGCACTTCCTTGGGTCATACGCAACATTTGTATAAAGTTTCATGATTGTAGGTCACTTGGTTCTTAAGTTAGAGTCCGGAAACGAAAAGGTCTACGGACGGACGGATGGATGGACGGACGGACGGATGGACGGACGGATGGACGGACGGACGGACGGACGGATTGATGGGCGGATGGACAGACAGACAAACATGGTAGGGGGGGGGGGATAATAAAAACAAAAAGTTCGGTTAATAATGAATGATCATGTCCAACCTCGAAGCTATTGTAATTGATATTAATTAAACGATGGCTCGCAAATAAAAACAAGAATCGTGTCACAGTTGCACGAAATGGTTTTAGCCATTTTCTTATATATTCTGCAAGTAAGGAAAATGTATCGCTCTTTATACCATAAAGTAACGGAATAAATGTTGGTTTGTTTTTTTTTTCAAGCAAAATAATCACAGCTGTACTAAATAAATAAATTCATGTTTAAATGAAGATAAAAAAAAGTCTAATGAAACAAAGGTTTAAAATAGTAGATTTCGTTAGTAGGAAAAGAACAATACATTGTAAAGAAATAAACGGAACAAAATAAAGTATAAAGAAAAGAAGGTCTGCGTTAATGTGAAAACACGTTTGGCATCAGTAATATTTTCTTTTACGTCAGAAAATAACCTGCGCTGTGAAATAGGTTTGTTCATTTAAAAAACAAACATAGCCGTCATCGGTCAAAATTACTTTGTTATTTGCGAAACTTCGAATTAGATTTATTAAAAGATAATAAATGATATTTGATTTTTATAGAAGACTTCGTATATTACATTTGGTGGTAGACAAAATGAAGTTCAGTAACTGCAAATGTTCTTTATTTTTTATAAATGCCTTTAATTATTGCAAAATTAAAGAAATGGAAAGTAAAGGCATTATATACAACTAAACGCATTAATCGTGTTTTCACATGAGAAGTAATTGAAAAAGGAAGTGAAACAAAAAGGTATATACCAAACTCTGTGAATGGTCTACAAACCGAACAGAAGGCTGGTGATAACAGTCCCGCGTTCAGGATGACAAAATGGTGCAAATTGTTGGAAAATTATACCCCGCTTTGCACGTACACGGGCATGCAAAGCGGGTACAATTTGCAAACAGCTGACATCCTTTTGTCATCGTGAACGCAGGACAGAACTAAAGAAGGTCCTCTAACGTGCGGAGTAATTAAAATCACCTTTACATTTAAATTTGGTGTGCTTAGTCCCTCCCAGTTTTTTCCTTTCCATGCGGCGAGGTCTCTCGCACCGAGCACCGCTCGTCTCGATGGGATTCTTACTTAGGAACTCGGCAAGCCATTCTAAGTTGCAGTCGCATATGAACGGATTGCGCCCAAGATGTCTGTAAGAAAAATGTTAGAAAATAGTTTGAAACTATTAAATATTATACATATAAGGTGTATTGAGCTATAGATAACGATATTTTGGAATTTGATCGAAACTCTCTTTTGTATTAACAAATTCATCTAACCTTAAAATATTACCACTAAAAGCATCAAGGAAATTGACTTTTATAAACATGTATTGTCTCCTTTTCACACAGTAAGTTTTCCTTAAAGTATATTTATTAATCCGTGAGATCGCAAAAATCCTATTATCAGAGAGGAAGGAAATACGAGTCATTGAGAGGATATTATGTGTAAGGGAAATAAATCGTTCTCCCTGTTTTCAATGACGAATACGAGTAGTTTCCCTTGGACTCTAATGGCGCTTAGTTTAACAAAGTAGCTTTACATTTCGTGACTCGTCTTGAATAAACTAAACAAATAGGTTTTAAACATTTACTGATTTTTCAAACATCTATACTGCATTGAATATTCGTCTTTGTAAAACGAGAGCGAAGTTTCCCGAGATTTAATTTCTTTCTGTTTATTAAGATAACAGGACTTCGTTCTATGTATTCCATTCTAGTTATATGCAGTATTTCTCACATTGTCACATATATGTAAATTTGTATTTTTTGACGAAGTATGTTCTTGAAAGTCATATGAATAGAACGTATGTTATGTTATTGATAAAGAAGGCTTAAGACGAATCTATTGTAGGAAAGAGGAATTATGTTAAGTGCCTACTTACAATGTTTGTAAATTCTCTAAAGCTGAAAATGTTCCGTTGCCTAACGATTCAATCTTGTTGTCATAAAGAGATCTGAAAATATACAAAAAGAAACCATTCAAAATCAGCTATAGTTAATTTCATCGTAAAATTGACACTATGAATGATTCTGGAATGATTTTGGAATGAAATTGAATGAGTGGAATTTAACAAGTTATGAGTGAAATTATAGAGGATTAATACAATGTCGCCAATTTCGTCAGAATAGTCAGTAAATAAAGACTCGTCCAAGCGATATTACTCTGAAGACATACAAATGCTGCCATTTAATTACATATGATCATGGTGGCATTTCAATATTAGACGTTTGCAAACTCGATATGAGTTGTCCCTTAAATGTCGCCATCCGTTCTTGTTGAAAAACTACATGTGTATCGAACTCATTATTTGAAATGAAAAAGGGTTGTTCGTCTTTTAAAATAAACATACAATATGGAATTTTTAGCATATCTCTCTTGTCATACACATATCTAAATTACCGGCTAATTTAAATATTTATGTTGGGACGTGCATAAAAGCATGTTCGTATGGATAACATGTTTTATCTAAGGCCCGGAATTTTCATTCTGTTATCTATCAAAGACTCACGAGTCAAGGTTTTGTATCAAAGTTTTGCTTTTGAGTTCGAGATATGATACGAAAAGAGGTGCAGAGGTCAGATTTATACTTTCATGCAAATTATCTCTCTCAATCATTTATGCGCCACTTTAAAAAGAGGGAAGCCTTTCTACAGAGTCTTAATTTTGAATTAGAATTATACTTTTGAGTCATAGTTTTAGCCAAAATTGCATACTACACTTTATTTCTTTGCTTGTTCTATATTCAAATTGTATGCTACCTTGACCGACTTTCTTGTATTTCACTACAGTTAAATACATCGTGAAAATGATATTCCTTCCAATGAAATCCACTCTGAATCGATCACTCACCGTTCCATTCATTCATTCATTCATTCATTAATTCATTCATTCATTCAAACTCACTCAAATCGATAAAAAACGCTCCAAAATCTTTGGAAAACGTTTCGAAATCGGCAAGGGCGATCAACATTTAATTCAAATCGATCGAATAATTCTACGATATTATAGGCTGGTGTGGATTTAAAAGTGTCTGATTGGTTCACGAAGACACACACACAATAAAAATATGTATATTGTACTAAAGGGAGGTAATAGATATAGCTAATTTTGTTCATCTTGATATATTATTTAACCTCCCTTGAATTTCACTCAAAATGCGCTCCGCACACTCATTCAATTTCATTACAAAATCATTCATAAATCATTTATCTTGTCAATTTCAGAATGTTCTTAACTGTAGAACAGACTTCACTAAAGCATGTATGATTTGTGATACACTGAATCTCTTTAGCACTCTACTCAATGGTTTCTCCATATTCCTAGTAACGAGGGGACCAATCGCATCCCCTAAAATATAAGAGAATTACCCATGTTCGAATGCTTTCTTTTGTACGTCCTCATTGGGCTGCCATTCGAAAACTAGAAACAGAAATCTTGATAGACATTCAGGTGACCCGCTATAGAATTGAAATTCCCTCGGGTTCCATTTATATGTTCTGCATGTTCATGACAAAATTATACTGTTTTTTTAAGCAGATTGCACCAACAAAAATTCTAGTTCCGTACATGCAACTATTTTCATGATTGAATATTTATATTTATGCTTTAACCTGGTTAAAATTTACAGCATATTTATTTAGATAGCGGTAGATAGAATTACAAAGTTTACATAGAACTGTTTCATAGGAACAGATAAATATGTTTAACAGAAGTTCGCAGCAGGTGCATAAAGTAACAATACACTATGAAAATATGATATAAAACGTGAATTGGTCTCATTTAGAAAGATGCTATCCAAACATTAAATCACAAATAATAAAACACTTATGAAAAATATGATATAAATAACGGTATTGAGTAATTTTCAGAATGCCTCCGAAAATTGATGCATGATTTTCTCCTCTCAATTAACACTAGATTCTATAACTCTTTTAAAGTCGTCTACATAATCCATAATGCTTCCGGTTTCGCCAATAAATACAGTTAACAACATCGTGAATTTGACAAGGTGAATGATTTTGGAATAATTTTGGAATGAAATTGAATGAGTGTGTTGGGTCTGTTTGAGTGAAATTAAAGGGGGGAGATCAAATATCGCTAATTTTGTTCAGAATGAGCGAAATTAGCTATATTTATTACGCCCCTTTACAAAAATCGACTCGTGTGTCTTCACGTTCCAATTAGACACATTAAAACCCTCACACCCAAATAAAACAATGGAGCGATATGATCGAGTTGAATGAATTTCGATCGTTTTGAAGGATTTCGAAATGTTTTTGAAAAATTTGGAGCCAATTTGAATGTTTTAGTGAGTCTTCGGCATTAATGGATTTGATCCAGGTGAATGTAAATTTCACGATGTAACTAACTGTACAAGAATCTATAAAATGATAATAATAACGATATAATGATCATAGTACTAATTATAATAGTAAAGCTTTAATTAATTATAATCATAATAATATTCATAAAATTGCCTCTTTTCCAGAGTCTTTAGTACCACAAAATCTGTTAACATCGGTCTAATATTTCAGATCTTTTTTCTGAGCATACCTTCGTTTTTGAAGACAATAAAAAACAACAAAAACCGTTTCTCTTCGTGAAATATTAATGTGTTCCAGTATTTGGTTCCATGAGAAAGGCTTGAGCGTGTAAATTAGTAAATGATACCAGTTTATCAAATTTTGACAGCTTAATGATTAGAATATCATAACGGTGGGGAAACCTAACGCCCTGCCACTTTAATGCACCTACATTCTGATTGACTTAACCTTCTTTGTCCGTTATCCGGCGGGTAAAAGACGGAATCTGTCCTGTGTTAAAGATTTAAAACATCTGAGAACATTTGAAAATGGTACCCTGTTTTGCACGTGTGTTCACGTGCATAACAGGGAACAATTTCTCAAACGGTTCGCAATCGTTTTCATCTTGAACGCATGGTTATTTCTTGATTGAATCAACTTCTTGTGTCCACTAACCGGCAAAGAGAATACGAACCTGATGAATTTCAAATTGTGGGTTTTTTTTTTGTTTTTTTTTTGGGGGGGGGGGGGGGGCGGCGAATAAAATACGAGTCTGATGAATTTCAAATTGTTTTTAACAATTTTGAGCTTGTTTCATGAATTTAATTGACTACGTTTACATATTCGCTCTTCGGGTTGAAGAGTCAAGGACGCTTGTATTAACGTGTTAAAATTTGATCCCGAATAAAAACTCAATGGAGTGATATATTATCGATACAGTTGTGAAAATCGTCCGCCCAAATTTCACAATAGCAAATCATCACGTATGATTAATTTCGTTTTTTTATGAGATATCTAAAGATTCCATTCTAATGTAAGAAATATGAGTAGATAAGATACGCGATAGGGAAGAAACCATCTTTATCTATAAATTAATAAATTCGGACAAAGCAAGACATCAATATAAAGAAAGTTGACACCTTTCTTTATTAATAATATGATTGGAATTTGACCCACATAGTGAAATTTTATATAGAAACATTCTTTTAAAGTCCAAAGTGTCGATTCTTTGCCTAAAGATAATCATTCATACAATCGTATGGAGAGAATTCAGATATTTTCAATCAAACGGTTAAGTGAATGATAGATCTTCTTTTTTCTGTTTTCCTTTTTTTTGTTTCTTTCCTTTTCACCACTGATAACAGAAACTTTAAATTGTGTTTCATTCGAATGACTTGGAAAAAACGTTGTTGCTGTTTTCATGCGTGACGAGAAAAAATGATATACATGTAAAAATGCATGGGAGAATATTTTTTTTCTATGAATCGTAATATCAAATTGTCCAAGGGCGACCAAAACGAGCCCTTCGTTCAGGATCACCAAACGGTGCAAACAGTTTTCAAATTGTACACTGATTTGCACGCAAGTGCACGTGCAAAGCGGGGTATAATAGGAAAACTATTGGCACCGTTTTGTTTTCCTGAACGCATGGCTGGTTTCAATGTTTTGCTCGCCCTTTAACGATAAATAAGCAAGTTATGCCAATAATGTTACTACCTTATAAACGGATCTACACTGATATCTCTTCTTCTGTTTACAAGCAATGAAAGTATGTTTTTGTAATTTTAAACTTTTCATATTTGTATTTCACCAGCCACAGGAAAAGGGACCATCTAAGAAAAGCATTTTATGAAGTTCTTAGAATTTCGATGAGCATTCTACCTTTTCTTTATTTATTTTCGAGATATGATCTATAGTTGGCCCCTGCTAGATTTAATATCTGTTTCAAATATTTATTTTACGGTTATATCGCATCTGATCCTACCCTGCGTTCAGGATCACCAATCGGTGCAAACAGTTTTTCAATTGTATCCCGCTTTGCACGTGCACTTGCGTGCAAAGCGGGGTTCAACTGGAAAACTGTTTGCACCGTCTGGTAATCCTGAACACAGAGCCATTTGGCTTGGCTGATCGTAAAATATGTAATAAAATACTTACAAAAGATTGAGGTTGGTCAGATCTGCAAAGGAATCCTTCGGAACACATGATATTCTGTTGGTATTCAACAATCTACAAAATACAATTATGTAATCATGTGACAATGTTTTGTTTGGGGGTTACAGACACAACCGTGGTATTCACTTTTTTTTAAAAAAAAAAAGGTTAAACAACCAGCTCATGAATTCAAACAATTATTCTTCATGTGAAATGTTTGTATTCGAACATAGGTGATTTTTAAAGTTTTTACCTCCATTTTTTTCCAAAACGTGATATCTTCTACACTTATCATCAAAATGATCTTGATATCTCTATATTCTTTACTTATAATATATATTTAGTTAATTAATTATCGTTTCTAGTACTTTGTCATTTTTCACCAATAAAATCATTCCTGGTTAACAGCACATATTGACCATGTAAATAACTACTTACAATAATTGTAGGGACTTCAGCCCTCTGAACACATTTAATGGAAGCTCTGTGATTTTGTTTCCATACATGACTCTGTCAAATTAAAAAAAATGAAATAAAGCAGCATTTATTAAAAGTAATCAGTGATCAGCAAGATTGGAAATAATAAATGGTATTCGTTTTATGTGCTCCGTTTAGGCGGTCACGTTTACTTATCATCTTACCCCTATCTTTTCTAATTGAATATATTGATTCTGTTGCAAAAAGTGTATATTTCAGTATAGATTCCTAAAAATTAATGTTTTTTCATGGATATTTCAATCATTTGTTATCAGTAAGATAACAACTTAAATATTTTACATTGGTCTCATAATTCACTGGCAATCAAAATGTTGTAAATGTAACCAAGGTTTAAGTCTAGGTGAATTTACCTTATTTTGTGATGTATATTTATATTTTTGTATGATAAATTAGGGCCCGAGATAATAAAACTTTTCTCATTCTCAATTCAAAATTTTCTCAAAGTTCATTTTGAGATTAAAGCCGTAATTCTGTTTCAATACTTATTTTATTGTATTAACATAAAAGATAATTTTATTAATATTATCTTTTATTTCACACCTAAACAATTTAGACCAATGACATCGCTTATTGTGCATCACGTGAGAGTGAAATATCTAGACCCATATTGTACAACCAGAACGAGGCTAATATGCAATACGGATTTTATTCCAAAACGAGGCCAAGTCAAGTCAGGTCATTTTTTTTATCCAAGCCCCCCCCCCCCCCCCCCCCCTAACCGAGGGAATGTGACACAAATATGTAACAATTACAAACAAATATGAACAATTGATGGATATAAAACTAGCATTATAAATAAAATGAAACTGTGTATAGACAACCTATATTGTACGACGAAAGTGAGGCTGCAGTCCCGAATATAGATATCACCACTTTTCACAGCCTTTTCAATGTATCAAACCCTCTGTTGGAAGATATTGAAATAAGTTTGACCTGGAGAAGATTCTTGATTTCTTCATTTGTTACATTGTTGAGCAAGTAAAAGAAGAATGCAAGTGACATAGAGGGCCACCAAAAAGTTGTTGTTTCTTGATTTTAGAAATATCATTTGTTCACATGAAAATGTACATTTCAAGCGACGACGGGTAGTCAGATAGACTGGTTCTGCAGGGTACTCATCCAATAGAATTCAGTATTATACACGATCATGTTAAATAACATCTATTTTTTTTCATACATTTTCGCTTTTCCCATAAACTCGACCATTTGATAAGGTCATTTTTCTAGTCTTGAAATGGTCTTTATTTAAAAAAAAATGGTTATATCTCGTAGTTTAAAGTTAGAATTGACAAAAATGTTCAAAATTATCCATATCTGTCTATTTTTAATATTTTCATATTTTTGGGCAGAATGTAGGGGTAAATGAACCAATTTAAAATTTGAGAAAATATTCAGTTTATACCGAGAAAAGTTTTGTAACCACGGGGACAGATCTATAAAAAGGAACAAAAAGGTTAAGTAAGTCCAAACATAGAATGAATTACTCTTCATGTTTTTGCTTTAAGCACACTTACAGTGTATTGAGCGTTGATAAACCTTCAAAAGCTTTGGAGTCGATGGTGACGATTTGATTATTACTGACATCACTGAAATATACAGCATAAACATAATGAAATATACGACATAAATATAATATAAAATATAACATAAACATCATGAAATATACAACATTAATATGACATCAGTCACGTGATTGTAGTAAGATCGGTCCGAATTAGAAGTAGTTGCGAGATTTTCAGAGATCATCTAATTTGAGATCAAAACATGGAAAGAAAAGAATTAATTACTTATTTAAAGCAATTTCTATATGGCCATCAGTTATTTTTCTTTGTGTCTATTTCAAATTATTACTTTTATTTGTGAGAGTGTATGCAAGTAGTATTGAAATTTTAAGAATATCAATTTTAAGGTGACAAAATTATCATTTTCTCGGTACAATTATTCAAAATTATGGCACTTAAGAGAAAGTAATTTTCAAGCAAATCTGTCGTATATTCAGTTAAGCCCACAGATCGTTAATCAATTACCGGACTGAGTCGCGTCATCTTGGTATTCTCAATTCCATAAGTTATGTAATATTTTAGAAATAAATCACAATTGCAAATCTCAGCCTGTCGCCATTGTAAGAAATTCATCGGATTAGGCGGCAGGAAATCTCCCTCTAATATCGTCTTTACATGGCACCGCCGCGAGTGTTCATCCAATTCAATATAACCAATTCGTTCTTGACAGGGTTTGATTAAATTATCCCAACATTTTCCATTCAGACGGCCCTATCCCGAGCGTCTCATTTCTCGAGTAAAATGCCGCTCAATGTCAGCTAACTGGCTAATTAAACAGTGCTTCATTTTCGGCAACTCTTTTCTGCGTTACACCATCCCTGTATTCAGGATGACAAAACTGTGCAAAGCGGGGTATAATTTTCAAAAAAAGTTTGCACCGTTCTTGTCATCCTGAACGCAGGGCTTTTATAGATAAATGTCGTTTGTGTTTGTGGTTCGTGATATTGAATTTGTAGAAGGAAGTAGGCAAACTATTATTAAACCGTCTAAATAAAAAACAACAAAATATGTTTTCATTGAATGTTCCTGTTAGAACAGGTGAAAAAGACATACATCAGCTGAGCATACAGCTGAAGTCTGATCTTCATCTACGCCATATGTTTGTCCATCTCAAGCAAACGTTATTAAAGAAAAGTTTGTTTACATATTTTGAATTATAAATAAATTGGACACAACCATTTCCCCGTGACTGCCTTAACTCAATATTTTGTCAAATATAAACTTACATTCTCCGTAATCTGTGTAAATTTGTGAAAGCACCAGCCCGTATACGAGTGATTTTATTCTGTTCTAAACGCCTGAAAGTAAATCAAAATCTTACTTTTACACCTTTACAAATTATTATACAGGTGTACAAGTATAAGTAAGTGATCAAAGGTCTTTTTTCAATACAAGTTTAGGCACCATTGGCATTTGATTACTCGCTTAAACTTGTACATCTTTACATTAGATGTGACATTGTACACACATAAGGCTGTTTTTCGTGTACATGAACATGCATAGTTAATAAAATCGTGAAATTGACAAGGTATTCTTTTTTTTAAAGATCTCGAGATGAAATTAAATGAGTGGGAGGTCCGGTTTTTAATGAAATTTAAGAGAAGTAAAAAAATATCGCTTATTTCGTCCGGATAAACGAAATAAGCGATATTTATTTATGCCTTAAAATGTCTATTTTCTTTTCTCTTTGTGTGTTTTCAAGGACCAATGAAACGCATTGAAATCCACACTAGCAAAGTAAAATAAAATAAAATTAAATAAAATAAATAAAAAATTCATGGAGTTATTCGATCAACTTGAATAAAAAATTGATTGTTTTTAACCACTTCGAAGTGTTTTTATCAGTTTTGGAGTGTTTTTGAATGATATGAAATGGACGAATGGAGTACTGAGCGAGTGAATTGAATGGGTTTTTTTCCATCGAGATCAGAGTCAATTTCACAATGTTACTAACTCTATATATAAAGCTCAGTAGAAATGGTACTTTATGACAGCAACGTTTGTAATGGACCTAATTCGCGCTTTTTTATTGTCTTCAATTATTTACATCAATAAGTGACACAGCGTCACACAAATAACTGCATCAAATCAGAGTGCTTTGTTCTTTTTGTCGCATGTATTTGGTATATCGTTGAAATATGCATGTATGTTACGGGATTCTGTGTCTTTTCATTGAAATTCACGAAGTAATTGGGAGTCATAATCTTGAACTGCTATTCGGCGTACAAGCAATGCACCACTTTGCTTAGCTCATCAAGTACATATACGTATTTAATGTGGACATACAAAACACGTAGCTTCAACTAAGATGAAACTGCGTTAAGTCATTTTGGTATCAGAGCATATCTCGGATAAAACAGGATGAATCAAATCGAGGAATTCCCTTGTGAAATCAGACACGATTTACTGGTCAAATTATTCATTATTTATAATGAACTAATCTCAATATCTAGGGTCTATGAATAGGAACCTCGGAGCTTATGCGTGCAATGTAAGTAATGCTGTTTAGACGCGAAAGCGACAATCTATTTGCCTTTTGTTCCTGCTTTGAATCATTTTGGTTAAAGCCAAGATTGCAAAGAAATTAAATTCAATTTAGGACTCTATGTTTTCACCTTTTGCTGTACAGTTAGTTACATCGCGAAATTGACATTTGTCTTAATCAAAACCATTTTAAATCGCTCACTCAGCGCTCCATTCATTTATTCCAAACACTTACTCAAAACAATAAAAAACGCTCCAAAATGACTAAAATGGTTAGATAAACAACTACATTCAAAATGAATAGAAATAGCTAAAACATCGCGATTTCAATGACCTAATTGAAATTGTAAGCATCTGATTGGTTCTTAAAGAAATAGGAAGCTTTTACAGAACTTGTATACATATTTCATTAAAGGGATTATTAAATATCGCTTTTTTGTCTTGAACAAAATTAGCGATATTGGATTCCCTTTAATTTCACTCAAAACTCGCTCAACACACTCATTCAATTTCACTTCAAAATCATTCACCTTGTCAATTTCATGATGCTGTTAATTGAACATCTGAAGTTGTCAAATAAAGAGCCTAAATGGTACACCTAAATGGGATCCATAGCCTTAACATCTAAGCCGAAGATTACTTTGATTTCAAGATGATATAGATATGCTCTTCCTACCAGTTAGAAAACTCTTCCATATAAGTTTTGTTTTGAAACAGTGAATAACTTGGTTCACACTACTTGGATCTACTTAGTCAAAAATAACCGAATGCTTCCGATTTTATTAAATATAATAGTTAATATATTATTAAAACTATTTTTTCGAGGTCTAATCTAAATAATACTCAAACGTTATCATAAGCAATATATTGCTCTCTAAGCTTTTGGAATTGGTTTGTTTGTTTGAATGAAGTTTCACGCCGATTTCAACAATCTTTCAACTACATCGAGGCGGCTGGAACACCTAACAATGTTTGTAAATTAAACTACGCTTTTCACGCAAGAGCATATGCAAAACGGTGTAGCATTGCAACCAGTTCACGCCGTTTTGTCACCCCGAACGCTGGGCTGTTCTCATAGAAAGAATGTCTTCATTATTTCTGTATTGAGTAATTCTATTGTTCTTTTAAAGTTCTTACAACCCTTTCCTGTATAATCCCAGTTTTTTTTATGTGCCTGTGATTTTATGATTGAGAAAACATTGTGGAAAAAGATGAAATTGCTTACGACAAGCAATTTCTTCTTTTCCCACACTATTTTCTAACCTACTGAATGGTTATTTTTCAAATTAAATCCACTTTAAATTTTGATCTACAAAACCATTGAATTCGGACAGGTCTAAAATTTTGTAAAACAGGAAAGGGTTAAAGTAGCCAGATAGGACTACGATAAAAACGACTATGTTTTGTAAAACAGTCCGACTTTTTAAAATGAATTCGGGTGAAGCATCAAACACAGTCATCATTCATCCATGAAGTAGCAATCTTTATAACTGACCGGTGGTCACTATCGGTCTATCTGTCATATTTACTATGATAAATCAGAATTTAATCGGATCCGTTATCAGACTCCATTCTGCTAAATCAAAGGTCACCCGAGACCATTAGCACAGATTTTAAGAACCTGTATCTTGTACTTATCCCTTTTCTAATGCTATCCTTCAAAAATCTTGGATCTTGAAAAAAAGGGCTACATGGTTCTAAAACCGTTATTTCGTAACTAACCATACCATATGATGTAGAAACTCATTTGAATCGCCCCAATGAGCTGATTCAAAAGAGCCATCTCGGAACTCTGTAAAATGACTATTTGTAAAAGAGATTTGGTCCAGCGTTGGTCAACCAAAGGTCGCATTTCAAAAGTTCTTTCACTAGAAGGAATATTTAACATTCTAGATTAAAAAAACAACCAGATTGCGAAAAGTTTCGACCCTAATCAGTCTGCGAAAACCGCGCAGTCTGACTAGGGTCGATATTTTACGCACTACCCAGATTGACCCTTTTTGCGTGAAGGGTCACATATATCGGGACATATGAAATGAAAGTTATATTCAGCTTTAAAAACGCACCCTAATTTCGTTTCTGATTTTCAAATCAACATTTTTCTACACTCATTCTCCCTTTTTCTCAACGGGTTGATTAACATAATTATGATATATGATATGTATTATCATTATCTGCTTTAAAACAGACTGCATCTGAGGTTTAGAAACATCTGTATTGATATTCCTAGATACTGTTTTTACCTGGTTTCAAAGCGTGTTTCTGTCATTCCATGCTACAAAGTTCAAAGACCCATGTTACGAGAATGATAACTTTTTATCGTGGAATGTTTTGGTAGGGGTTATTTATGTCGTCACTGGGCTCTGTCAATTTAACTTTGAAAGCAAACGCAAATGAAAGAAACAATGTACATGTACATGTGCATGTACTGAAGCATTTTAAACGTTTCTACGAGCTCTATCCTTATTGTTTTATTTAACCCTTTCCTGTTTTACAAAATTTTGGACCTGTCCAAATTCAAAGGTTTTGCAGACGAAAATATAAAGTAGATTTAATTTGAAAAAAAAAGCCATTCATGACGGTAGAAAATTTTGTAAAAAAAGAAGAAATTGTTTGTCACAAACAAATTCCTCTTTTTCTACAATATTTTCTCAATTACAAAATCTTAGGGACGTAAAAACCAGGGATTGGACAGGAAAGGGTTAAAGTCTGTTTCAAAGTATGTTTCCCTGATCGTTTGCATGTTAATTCATACACATAATATAGTAGGTACACAAAATTCAATCTTCTAGACGTACAGTTAATAACTTAGTGAAATTGTCAAGTTGAATGATTTTGGGGTGAAATTAAATGGGTGCGATGAGCGAGTTTTGGGGGAGGTTATCCAATATCTCTAATTTTGTTCAGAATGAACAGAACTAGCTATATTCATTACCCCACCCCCTTTAATAAAATATACGTAATTTTCTATTTGCGTGTCTTCGTGGACCAATATGACACTTTAAAATGTAAAATTCACCTTGGACACATACATGTAGATGGCTAAGCACAGTTGTAACTGCCTAAATGTATATAGGCAGTTACAAATGATTCGCATAGGGCCGTCATTATATTCAAAGTTAGATAACTTGAATTTACTCTTTTACTTACAATTCGGTGGCATCTTGAGGGAGGTATTCGGGAATTTCCGTAAGTCCGCGGTCTCTGCAATCAACGAATGAACCCGTACACGAGCACTCTTCCGGACAAATCGTATCCTCTTCGCACTTTTCCGGCTCAGATAAACGATCGACATCTGAAGAAAAATAATTTGATTTTTTTTTTCTAAACGATATAAGGTGTATGGATTTAATCTGCGTAAATCTCGTGCTTAACCGCAATTTGGCCGCCTTACATTTGTATATGAGTTACATAGCTTTACATTTTAGTCAATTTCACAAATCTGCCTTGCGATCTGGATGACTAAACGGTGTAAACCGTTTGCAAATTATACCCGCTTTGAACTTGCACTTGCGTGCAAAGCGGGGTATAATTTTCAAAAACTTTGCACCGTTTTGTCATCTTGAACGCGTGGCTTGTGTACTATAATTTTTTTTAGTAAGTTTTACCATCTGTAAAAGTACTGTTTCTATTCTGCCATAATATGAAGATTTGGGTTTCCGGAAATCGAAGCTGCTTGAATAGACAATGTATTGGTGTATCTAAGATCGTTTGGGCCATGTCTTTCTTTTTTGATCCCGAATTCATGAAATATCTTCAGGATTAAACTCACATAATAAAGTGTACGCTACTTATAAAATATGAGGTGGCCATTCATCATTCCTGATTATGACGTGTTAAGAAACTGTCAAAAACAGGTGTTTTATCCGGAAAAATATCATGTCCTTTTCTTCTTCAAAGTATGTGTATTTACACAATGGTTCATGAATTTGGCAAAATACTCCAAATAGTAAAAAAAGTAAATGAAACTTGTCTCTGTAATATATCAAGCCAATTTATTTCAAAACAAAGACTATCTTTCTTTTCTGCCTTAGTGGGATAGTCTTATTGTGATTGGCATTGAGAGTATGTATTGAAGATGAAATTTGTTTTCTTAAACATAGGGAGATTAAAGTATCATTGCTTGACAATTCTGTATAAGATTTTAAAAGGTTGAAAGGTTAACACGTTTATATAATCATACGCTATTCTTAAGATTTCCGAAAGGTTAACTTAGGCTGGTTAAACACTTTGAATAAAACTAAATTTTGGTGTTGGGGGGAGGGGGCGACAAAAGTATCGAACGTTTTTATTCATGCTACGACTGTTAGGTCACCGCGTCAAGCTTTTCTCTCTTACAGAGTTATTCCTTTTCGAGTGGAGGTTCATTGACAAGATGCTTAGAATCGGCCTAATAAAGGTTTAGGACAAAATATATTTAGATATATTCACATGTAGTTGTAGAGTAGACGCCGTTTCATCTTGACTCTTCATGGAGATGTCCATGTAAAAGTAGTTTCAGTACAGTCGATATTACTCGACCGACAACGTCTATTAAGCGACCAATTTTATTAAACGACCGCCATAAAAAAGTTCCTTCGCCGTAAGCAAAATCTCTGAGAAAGTTGACATTTATTTGCGAAAATCTGTTTCTTACTGAATCTCATGTGATAGAACCCATAAGAATCGTCTCAATGAGACGATTCTGATGGGTTCTTACACCATTGAAATCAGTACTAGGCAATTATCTATATATTCTAACAAAATGACCTGTCTTATCTATCACGAAAAATTGTAATAAGCGCCCATTCCCTCCCTTAAGCGACCGATTTTGGTGGTCTTTTACATGGTCGCTGAACACAACTTTTACTGTATAATAAAGAGGTAAGGGTAAAATGTTTTTTAATCTATTTGGTTGTAGAGTTGATGTCAGATCAAAGGTAAAAACATTTAAGATTATCATATGACCAGTCAGTCATAAGTCACATTTCAAATCTACGCTCATTTATCATACATGTAAATATACTAATTCTTTACTTATAAAATTTAGATACACTCAAAGTTCGAGAAGTTGTAAAAGAAAGGAAGAAAATGGAAGACAGTTCATTGTTTGATGTTTGATTCGTTTCATTGAATCTCATATTTACCCTAAAGACTTGTATATTCTTTAATAAATTACTTACTTTTTAAGAAAAAATAAATTTAAAAAATGATAACGAATGAACCCAACTTAAACAAAAATCACTTTACAAATTTCGAATTTTTAAACGCATTTGAAAGGACGTAAAGAATTTTCTTTATCCATAAGTTCAAAAAACAAAACAAAAAAAAAACCCCAAAAATCGTATGTCATATATTTCGAAGAAATCGAAGTAAAATATTATGTAGTGTAAATTTCCCTCTTAGGGACCTAATGCTGTAGATACAGTCGAACATTTAAGTGGTCAGAAAGGTGCTTTTGCAGCACCGAGATAAAATCAGTTCTCCTAATCACCATAACGGTCATTATGGCATTCTTGGAGAGTTTAACAGCATGAGGGCAATAAAATGTTCTTATCAGTGTAATGTTTATTTTGATTTTAGGTTTGCCACAATCAGAGCTACACATGTACAAATAAATTAGAAAAATTGGCTCTCAGAAGGAAATATTTAAATTGTACTGCAATAAAGCGTGTGCTATGTATATTTCATTACAAGATTATCTGATTGGGACCTTTCCAATGAGTGCCCACAACATAGGGTCCACAAAGTAGTTCAGTTCCATAAGACAATCTTTTCAAAATGCCAATAATCCTTATTTGTATCCTTTTGGGATATAAAATTACAATAAACAAAGAGAATATGTTTTAAGATCCTAGACTAGAGGTATGAAAACAAGAGGCCCAAGAGGTCTGTATCGCTCCACTGGCTTAAACACCTCAAGATTTGAAAGAGAGATGTTGAAAAAAGAAGGTAATGAAAGTCATCATCACTTAGAAGGAATTCTGAATTTTTCAAAATTGATAATTATTTACAAGCTATCAGAAGTGAACAAATAGAAATAATATGTAAAATAACATAGAAGAAGACTATTTATATATCACTTTAAAAAAAATCATTGTTATTAAACTCAGATTGTTAAATAAATTTAATTTAACCCATTACTTGGCAACTTTGCTTTTGATTTATTTGAATCCCAAAAAGTCTTAGCAGACTACAAAGAAACAAGGCGACCCAATGGCCCTTAACCGCTCACTTGAATTGTATTGGTCCAGTGGATCTCATCCAAGTAACTTTCTGACAAAGTTTCATTCACATTTGCCTAATTGTTGAAGAGGAGATGTTATTCCAAGAATTTAAAGGGATAATAGACCCTGCGCACCCATTCATTAGTGAGCAGGCTCAAAATAAGCCCCATCATGCCACACCCATATTTATGGGCCAATCAAAATTTTGCGCACAATATTTTTGAAAAGAGTCATCAAAGGAACATCCTAACATAAATTAACATAACATTCACACCAATCCGCCCATTGGTTCAGGAGGAATTGTCGTTCAAAGATTTCGTGCTCATAATATACCCCTCCCTGCCAAGCCCATATTTATGGGTCAATCAAAATTTTGCGATTATATTTGAAAAAGGTCATTCGATGAACAACCTGGTAAAGCTTCATTGAAATTGGCCCAGTAGTCCGAGAGATGTTGTTCAAAGATTTTGGACTCAAAATAAGCCCCGCCCTGCCATGCTCATATTTATGGGCCAATCAATATTTCGCGAACAATTTTTAAAAATGGTCACTCAAGGAACATTCTACTTAAGTTTCATTGAAATTGGCTCAGTGGTTTCTGAGAAGAAGATGCACAAGAGAAACGGATGCACAGACGCACAGATGCACTCACCACTGACACCAGGCCCTGACAGTGGCCCCGCTTGGCTTAGTACAGTGGTGCTAATAACTTGAAAACCATGAAGCCGTGAATGGCTTGACTGGCTCCCCAGGCTTGAATTTCTTGCAATAGCAAATCAAAGTTTTACTAGAATTTTCGATAATTTGGGTTCTTAGAGCAAACACAAATTTAAAAGCAGTAGTGTGATCAAAGCAAAAGAAAGCAATCATTGACTAACTAAATGATTAACAAATTGATGGATATTGATGGATATTCGAGTAATAATAAATTTCAAAAATGCAATTTTGTCAAACTCAAGGGCATGTAAAACAAGAGGACCTTGATGGTCCTTAATCGCTCACCTGAACCTAGATAGCTAGAAAATAATGCTATTGTCCATTAAAGATGCGAGGTTATCATCAAGCTGAAAATTGCTCTCATGATCTTTTAGTCTTTACTAATCAGTTTATGTGGCGCAATAGTGAAAAGGATGTTTAAGAAAACTGCAATTTCTTCAACGTCATGGGAAAATAATCCAAACTAGTAATTAAGTGTTTTTAGCTCCACTGGCCAAAGGCCACTGGTACTATTGTCATTGCGTTGTGTCCGTCTTGCGTCCGTCCGTCCCTGCGGCCAGTCGTAAACTTTATCTTTAAAAATCTTCTCCTCAGAAACAACTGGATGAATTTCAACCAAACTTCACAGGAATGATCCTTGGGTGACCCTCTTTCGGAGCTGTTCAAGAAATTTTGATCCAATGAAAATCATGAATTTAATTGGTGTGGCTAATTTCCAAATATGGTAAAAAGTGAGTTTTCTTAGATTCTAATAGATGAATTACCAATTAAATTTTACATGAATGATCCTTAGGTGACCCTTTTTCAGTCTACAAAAAAATTGTGATTGGATGAAAAATATGTTTTTTATGGGCAGAGGTCATTTTTTATATATTATATAATGGAAACTTTGAAAATCATTTTCTCAGAATGTATAAACCAAATTTCACTGGAATGATAGGGGCCTATATGAGTGACCTTTTATCAGTCTACCAAAAATGTTTGTGATCAGACGAAAATTATGTATTTGATGTGGACACTTTCAAAATCATTTTCTCAGAATGTAACAGATGGGTATCAACCAAATTTCACTGAAATGATCCTTGAGTGACCCTTCATCAGTATACCAAAAAATATTGTGATCGGATGAAAAATATGAATTTTATTGGGGTTAATTAGTGGAAACTTTGAAAACATTTTGTAAGAATCATTCCTGTAAAACTGGTTGATATCCATCAGTTAGGTTCTGAAAAATGATTTGTCTCCACTATATAACATATAGAGAAATAACCTCCACCAATATAAGGCAATTTATTCATCCAATCACAATAATTTTGTAGACTGATAAAGGGTCACTTAAGGATCATTCCACTAGAAATTAGTTGATATCCATTGATTTGGTTCTGAGAAAATGATTTTCGAATCTCCACTGAATAACATATGGAGGAATGACCTCCGCCCATAGGCCGCCGTCATAGAGTATCAGACTGTCAATCTAGAGGTCCCAGGTTCTATCCCCGACGGCGCCATTCATTCTTACTGACTATTCGGCTCTCACCAATGGGTTTATAATCGTAGACCTATGTGAGAAAGCAGCTGGAGGTAAGGACAGGATGTGATGGTTGCACTGGTGAAAGAAATTCCAGGAAGCCATTGTTATGTGCTCCAGCCGCCGTGATATAACTAAAAAAATGTTGAAAGCTGCATAAAACTCCATTTTATCAATAAAACCTCAGCCCATAATAGGCATATTTTTCATCCAATCACAATATTTTTTGCAGACTGATAAAGGGTCACTTAAGGATCATCCCAGTAAAATCTTGTTGATATCCATCAGTTAGGTTCTAAGAAAAGTTTTTTACCATGTATGGAAATTAGCCACACCAATTAAAGCCTTGTTTTTCATTGGATTAAAAATCCCTAAACAACTTCGAGAGAGGGTCACCCAGGGACAATTCCCGTGAAGTTTGGTTAAAATCCATCCAGTTGTTTCTGAGGAGAAGAATTAAAAAGAAAGTTTAAGACCAGATGGATGAACAGACGGACACGGGACGGTCACAACGCCATGACAATTGCCCAAGTGGCCTTCAGCTAGTGGAGTTATAAAGAGAAACTGTTTGTTTCAAGGAAATCCTCCATTTCTCTTACTGTTTTCTGTGATATTTTACAGTCTCTTTTCAATTTGAACGCAAACTGAATTTTCTCTTGAATGTTGTTGAATTTGGATAAGTGTAGAATTATATATTTTCTATAACCTAGGTGAAACAGTTAAATTATCAAGTGGTGTCATTTGATTTTCTGTTGAAAATGACCTAAAACCCAATACTGGAAAATACTGTTTGTTAATGGATATACAAATCTACAACAACAACAGCTTACTAGAATTTTTTCTTTTGCAACAGGAGTTAAGTAAACTAAATAATATCCTTTTTAAAAGATATTTTTCTAATATCTAGAAATGGGTTTTGCAAACCAATGATTGAATGGACAAGGGTTAATACAGTTTTGCTAGTAATGTCTTATGAGTGTGTATAATGCAAAGTAACCAATTTTATAAAACACGAAGTTCAATTGATAAAAGTTTCCAAGTTGAATTATTATAATTGTGAAGGTTACTGTTGTAGCTCAAATTACACATTGGGCTTATCAGTAAACATACCATGAAGAAATAACAGGTCTCCTGGGGATGATTTGAGGGTCAGTTTGTTTAATTAATAGACCATAGAAAATTCATTTACAGTTACTTTCTCCAGCAGATTTCTGACCTGGAGTCACTTAAATCCAAGACTGGATAGTTTCTGATGGTTCCCAAAATATGGTCAAATGTATCGACCCAGATGTTATAAGCACACCACCTACCGTTACAGCGAAGTTCGGACTCTGGTATTCTATGAAATAATCGGGTTCTAAGATTAAAAGGTTCTTGACAGGTCATTCGTTTTCCTAGTCGCTTCCTCGGCCGTAACCACCGGGCTAGCCACGCTAAATGACAGTCACAAATAAACTGGTTTTCTCGCAATCGCCTGAAAGGGGAAAGATATAGATAAAGTTCATGTAACAACAACATATTGTCATTATAGCATCGTTATATTGAAGAAATCGTAAAAAAACCAACATACAAGTCACACATTCATCAAAGCACTGGAAACACTGATATGCTATTTAATGGAAAAAAGTGAAAGTATTTGCCTTTTCTTTTAATGTTTGCATTGAAAACGGTAATATACATTTTATCTTCCTTTTAACCTTGTAAATTAATTTCATTTTCTTTGCTTTGTTTGTTTGTTGTTGTTTTACTGATAAGGTTAGACTTAAAAATAATTCTATATCCGGTTAAAATTATAATCAAAGGAGAATTTAAATTAAAATTTATTTATCTCGCAGTTCTTCGAATGGAACGTCTTGCATGCTGATGCGCTTTCGCCAAAGTTCTAAAGACGGAAAACTTTGTGTTATAATAGGTAATTAAAAATCAAACGACCACGGGTCATACCAATTGAAATTCAACATGGTAGCCACCCTCAATTATCAGAACATCAAATGTCTTTTAAGTAAATGTACTTGATAAATAACAGTATGTTAATTCTTCTTGGGACATTATGGGATACGCCGGGGTCTCAATTTTTGCTACGCTATATCGACGAAATAGCGTAGCAAATTGGGAGATCCCGGGGTATCCGAGAATGTTCATAGGGTACATACACACTATTACAACGTTAGCTTCCCGTTCACAAAAATGTTTAACAAAATGGCGAAAAATGACAGAGGACCACCATGAATTTCCAATATAAGTGTTGTTTTTTTTATTTTTTTTTTTTTTATTTTTTTTTCAATCAATATATTCTTAATTTATAGCTTCGATCTAGCAGTATCGAACTATTGAAACACATTCCAATTCACGTAAATTTACGAAGGACATTGAAAAAAACTTAGATAGCCTTGATATATTTGATACTTACAGTACTTTTAATCTAGTCATACTTGTAAAAAGGTTTTCTGGTAATGTCGTGAGGTTGTTGTTATTTAACGTTCTGAAATCATAAATCGTAAATCCAGTTATGATTTAATGTCAAGATATATCTCGACTTCATGATTAATGATATATCAACGGAGGGATTCGGTAAGTAATCAAAAATCGTAATTACAGGTGTGAAATGGGAGGATTAGATTAAACTTTCGTTGGATCATCGTAATGTATGTAGGATTTGAAAGTCTTACGCCCTCCATGCTAAGTGACGTTTTTCTCCTATGAAGAAAAGGGAATACAGATTGATTGATTGCATGTAGTTTGACGCCGCTTTCAACATTTTTTCAGTAAAATCGAGGCGGCTGGAGCATCTAACAATGGATTCCTGGTATTTCTCTCACCAATACAGCAAATCATCCTTTCCTAGCCTCTTGCTGTTATCAACCAATGGTGAGAGACAAATAGCCGGAGAGAATGAGTGTCACCGTTGGGGATCGGACCTGGGACCTCTAGATTGACAGTCCGACGCGCTACTAACTGCGTTATACGGCGGCTAAAAAAGGGAATACAGGATAAACGTCATTTCTTATTACGAATTTGCTTGCAACTATTGTAAGTAATTGAAATGAGCGTGTACATGACATTTCCAACAATTTGGCATTGGCGTAAGGTAGAAACATTGAGCAGCCTAGACAATCACATAGTGTAATTAGAAGAGTATTTGGGCGTTTGAAATTACTTTGACACCCTATCTATCTACAAAGCGCATAATGAAGACTATGGTCAGACTGTGCTAATGCACAGGCTGTCCAAAGTCTTTTCTTGGCACACTTTTTAAATTGTTGAAAATGTCACGCACAGGCTAAAATAATTATTTACATCTAAACATGTGTGCATATCCGGCAGAAGATTTCGGACTCCTGACGATGTCGCAATAAATACAGTTTCATGAAGTAAATGTAACACTGTGAAATCGATACTCACTCCGATCAAAAACATTCTTAATAACTCAACCAGCGCTCCATTCATTGATTCTAAACGCTTACTCAAGCAATTTTCGTAGAGATCCCATAAATCACTATATATAAATATTAAGGTCCCTGTCATATTGTTCTTGAGAAAATATTATCGAATGAAAGGAAAAATTTAATCATGTCAAACATTTTCCCTTTTCACAATATTTTTTTCCATGTTATAGATTGAATGTTTTTCAAATTACTAATATTTTTTAATTAATGCCTATAACTGCTTTAGATTTCGACCAGACTAAAGCTTCGTAAAGCGGGAAATGTTTCGAAAGAACGCTGCTGTACTTGATTTTTTTTTTTTTTTTTTTTTTTTTTTTAAAGAAATGGATCAAATCTGTAAGAAACCATCTGTTGCTGAAATAAATTACTGCTATTTTACGGATCTGATCATGTTTATCTTGATCTATATTTATTTTAGGAGAGAAAACTGCTGGAGAAATGCTTTACACCAACCATTTGCTTGCATCAAAGAAAGCATTACAGAGCTTTGCGTCGCTTTTTAGAGGAAATTTTAAACTCATTTCGAGAGCTTAGAACAAAAACATAGTTGCGTAATGTTATGATGCGTGATGTTATGTGATGTTAGAATTTAATCAAATAGTACATTCAAAGAATATTCGAAATTCTCTGATTCTCTGTAATTGCTGTTGAAGAATACACAGTGGCTTATCACTTGATAAATGCATCAACTGCACCGACTGCTTTCGCTCGGTAAATGTCACCCATGTAGCATCAAGCAAACTGATTACGTCATCATGTTGCGCTTGAAGACATGCGCATATTTGTATTCTTTGTTAAAAAAGTGACAAATCAGTATATAATTAAAATGTGTTGTGACTATGTACTATCTGTATACATCAAAAATAAAGACGTCTGTCCATCTTATATCTGGTAAAACCTATATTTTCATACATGACGCCGCCACTCATGAAGACAAAACTTCACCCATTGAAAGATATAACGATCTAAAACTTTATAAGGATACAAATGTGCCCATAACGTACCAGAGATTATAAAATTCAACAAAATAAGCAGGGTTTTTTTTTTATCAAAGAATAGCCATGATAGGGTATAAATCATACTTACAAATACACCATATCTTGGAGCCCGGAAATAGTTTCGTCTGCTATACAAGTAATTTCGTTATGGTCTAGTTGTCTGAAAAAATACAGGCAAATAAAGTGTCCTGCGTTCAGGATAACAAAAACGTGACAAACTGTTTGCAAAATATACCCCGCTTTGCACGTGTACTTACGTGCAAAGCGGGGTA
Source organism: Fragum whitleyi (assembly GCA_948146395.1). Taxonomy (NCBI): domain Eukaryota; kingdom Metazoa; phylum Mollusca; class Bivalvia; order Cardiida; family Cardiidae; genus Fragum; species Fragum whitleyi. Next base: position 18,753,949 of record OX411555.1, read on the forward strand.
TAATTTGCAAACAGTTTGCCACGTTTCTGTTATCTTGAACGCAGGGCAGGATAGACTGTGCAGCAAATCTAAACCAATGGATCTAAAAAGGACCAATACATTATCAACAGTATGTCAATTTTAAATCAATAATCTACTTCGGTCATGCACGTTAATTCATATTGTAACCCGTTTGTGGTATTTCCAAAAACGTATTTCCGTTAATTTATCGTCCCATATGGCCATGTGAGCGACGTCCCCAGAAGACGGTTAATTGCTACGAGGGACTTACATTAAATAGTTTTGCGAGTCCTGGATACTAAAATGTGAGTCCAAGACCCTCAAAATGTGCGTCCCTTAAAACCATGCTGGTAGTGTCATAGGTCTCTTAAGACCTACAAGAGGCTACAAGTTTTAAAGTATCGAAAATAGAAAATCACTTGGCCTTGGGCTTTGCAAGACGACTCGGCTCATTATCTCTCACACATGAAAGATGCAAGTGAGATATTTAAAACCTCATTAGGCACACCGAATATGCTTGATACTCCGAGGCGTGGCTCTTTTCGCCCCCTGTTTTTTTTACCTTACCGCGTATATTATTTAATTAAACGAGGGTACCGCCGACGGGTGGCTACGATCGGCTGTTGAGTCCTGGATGGTCAAAATAGTCGAAAATGGGGCATAATTTTTACAAAATGCATCAAGAGCTATACCCCTTGATAGTATGGTTGCTCTTTTGATGGTGAACACGTGTACCAAGTATCAAGTTAATGTCTTCAGTAGAACCAGAGATATCACAAAATGTCAAAGTTTTCGCACGACGACCACAACGATGACGCAAACGACGACACGAAGGCTTGAGCAATACCGAAAACAGCCGAGCTAAAAAGTTGATATGTTGCCATACCCTCGAAGCGAAAGCGATAGTTCATGCTGCAACTTACTACAGTGAAGAAAATGAAAGCAATGGAACTGCGCTTTTTTAAAGACCACCATTTATCCTAAATATCTTGGTTCGAAGTTTACTTCGATGCTTACACAACCACAATTTAAATAACCGAATTTATCTATCAATATATTCATTTTTACTGTTTGTTATTTTTCACTCATAATGACTTTTCCTTTCAATACAACTTCTTTCCCATTTGAGCTGACAATTTTGCATTGTTATGTGGATGTGAAGAAATTTCATTCTGATGGTATATTAGCCGGCTTGCAGGTACATGAGAGAGGACTTAAAGTTTTAAATTGATTAAATTGTGCATTTAATTGAGTCATTACCTACGTATTTTACTCCTTAGTAGTTTTGTTTTAACATGGTATCTAGTTTCTTTAAATGCATTCCCACGCCCTTCGCACAAATGATCGAATTTCGGTGATTTTGACAGGAATGTTGGATTAGATCAGATGTAATAATGCGTCTTCATTGACAAGTTTGATTGTTAAAAACAAAACAAAACTAATTAATCCGAATATTTAGGATCCAAGGAGTGATCGTAAATTTAAAATAAAAATGCAATGAAAACTTGTTTTCATATGTTTCAACATTACTGTCGTACAAGTTCATAATAGCATTCCATCATATAAATTGTGCTCTTCTACATCCCTGCGTTCAGGATGACAAAATTGGGCAACCTGTTTGCAAATTATTCCCCGCTTTGCACGCATGTGTGCGAGCAAAGCGGGTTAAAATTGGCGTACAAGTTGCACCGGTTTGACATCCTGAACGCATGATTTCGTCTTTCCGATTGCTATCTCTCACGTAAAGGGATTTTTGGAAATATCGCGTAACGTATCAATCTGGTCATACTGCTCAATCTTCAATGGTTGTCAAGAATTGAATTGTTCTGATTTATAGTCTTTTTTTATGACTGGTCATTCTACCAAGAATTATTCATTTTAATACATTTCTTTTATCTTATAACTATTCAAATACCCGTATGATAACATCCCGTATCTTATTTTTTATGATATCACATAGTTATTTTTAGAACAAAGATTTAATGCGGTTATTTTTAGAAACTTGCATTTCACTTAGAAACATCGACGAAAACAAGACAAATAGAGGTTATAAGATAAATACAATACGTACTTAGTGTATTGTATGAAACAATATCTCACTCAGTTGTGAGATATGATAATTGTCTTGGCAGAGCCTCGACAATGATCAATTCTCCCAACCTCGTTAGATATTTATTTTTCATATAATACACTAAGTACGTATTATATACATGTATATACCTCTTTTTGCGATTTCGGGTTATAAACATATTAATGCATTGGTAACTCATTAGAATACGAGCATCGAATATTGGTGATTATTACTCCGGTGTTGAAGACTTTACCGACTTTACCTTGACCATTGTCAAAATATAACATCATGTCAAATGTGAACATTGTCATCATGTCAAATATGCACATTGTATCTCAAATAGACTCGAAATAATTGACAATGTAAAGTTGTTGTTGTTTTGTTTTGTTTAGTTTTAGAGCGTCTGACCTTTGTATTTGACCTTGACCTTTTAACATGATATTGGCCTTGGCATCATCAGGTGCCGATCATTGAGATTTATCACCCCACTGATACGAAATTGTTTCTTGAATAGTTTTGAAGTAATTGAGAAAATATTAAGCAGTTTTGTTAAGCTGTTCTTGGTGTATGACCGTATCGCATGACCACATGTCGTCTTCAGATGCGTATCATTGTGACCAAATATGAGTTCAGTATACTGAATAGGTTTGAAGTAATTGCCAACGTTGAGGCCTTTTTAATAAGCTTTGACCAATATGCTCTCGATCCTTCAATGGGGGAGGGGGGCATAAAGAAACTGAATAGAATTTCGTACACAATAGCCTACATCCAGAGTAATGAGTCAGACTTAATAGTTAACATTGCATTTTAGATAATACTGGAAACAGCACAATATGTCCAACTTTCGCATAGACATGGAGGCCAATGAAATACCCGTGCGTTGAATGAATTATTTATTAAAAAGAAAACCCGTATCAGTCTTATTTGCACCGAATTCTATGCTTTCATTCATAACAGACTTGTAAGATATATCATGAATGACATAACCGTTACGCCTACACCTTATCAGGGTTTGACACTCATTCACAAACTTTTGACTTGTGATCCAGAAAAGAAAGGGCCAAACAAACAAGGGTTTGTAAGCATAAAAGGAAGTATCAGTACTTAAGAATAAGAAACGCATTTTTTTTTTATTTAAGTGCACTATAACTATTCATTTATATACAATTTATAAAGAAAAAGATTGTGAGCCTTGAAGTCTTTGGTTTCGTCGAGGAATAAAGATTTTAGACTAGCTTTACCACATATTCTCTGTACCCCAGGTATATATTTTACAAATTATAGATTCATTCAGAGAATTTAATGATAACAGATTCATTATCCTGTTTTTTTTAAAACACATCGAGGGATCATCGAAAAATTCCTACAAGAGCCTGTATACATATAGTCATTTACAGAAGTTTTGAGTTGTCCCCTCGAAAAAAATTTGGTTCGTTTTTTTTTTTAAATGCGATACATAAGTAATATGATAGAATGAAAATGTACTCACAAATTTTTGAGAACACGTGATCCTTTAAGGGTCCGCCGACCAATCTTCCGTAATTTGTTAAAACTAAGATCTCTGAAAAGAGAAAAGGTATACACTATTATCAATTTAATTTGAGGATATATATTATCAAAATATGGTTTCAAATAAAGCTGTAGACATTCAGGCCCACCACAATCGACAAAAATCGCCTCCAAAGAGACTCAAATCGGCAACCATCTTATTATCAACCTTACTTTAAGATTGTGAAATTGCTTTCAAATTGTTTTCAAATGATATCCAGCTTTGCAAATACAAAGCGGGATATCATTTGGAAAAACGTTTTGCGAACGTTTTCATTCTGATAGTCGACGGCGGCACGCATTCTTTCTGACTATTTGTCTTCAACCAATGGATTGATAATCGTAGACCTTTGTGGGATAGCAGCTGGAGTGTAATGTTGGTACTGATGTGAGAAATACCAGGAATCCATTGTTAGTTGCTCCAGTCGCCGCAATATAACTGAAAGATTGTTGAAAGCGGCGTTTAACCAATTTCAAACAAAAAATTCATCCTGAAAGCAGGAGATTTTAACGTAACCACTGGGCAATTTGACAGCAACCGAACTAGACATAATGGAAAATCGATGGGTCAGCCGAAATGTATTTTAAGTCCCTTTTAACTTATAGGCACTTACAATAGTTTCGAACTGCCCCCTAAATATGTCAAAAAGAGTCTACAGTAAGGTAGAACGACCATTCTCATGACGGAACCTTTGCTGAAAGGGAAATATATCCACTTAGTTATGCATTCTGGCGCATGATCTGATATCTTTTAGTATAGAGTGTCAAAGAAATATACCAAAATATGGTTTCATATTTCATTCAAATCATTATAATTTCATTTTAGACGATTCCACCAATTTTCATGCATTCCGATTCGCTGAAAAAAATAGTTTTAATTGGCAATAAAAACAATTCTGAGTACGCATCTATTTGGTAAGCTTCAACAAAAAGTAGCCCCTGAAGAAATCTATTGATTATTGACAAACCTTTACATTTTTAGCTTCATAATATTAAATCATAGTAAATGAAAAGATTATTTGTTGATTTTATGGAGGAATGAAACTAACCTTATCACACTTATCAATGAATCCGCTTCGCGTATTGATACAGTGTGATCAGGCTTTTAGTTTCATACCCCAATATAATCAACAAAAATTCTCTTAAACTCTTAAATGTTTTCCTAAAATGCTAGCGTAAAAACGAAACGCAAAGTTATTTATGCGGTACTTTAAGTACTATGCATCCAACTGATGTTTTCTATCATCAATGAGGAGCATAATTAAAATCGTTTATTGCTAATACAGATTCGCATTGGAAAATCTGTAAAACATCTGTGCATACTGTGCAAAATAATAACCCACAGAGGAAATTTTAATTCACAAATATACATGTAAAAATGGAGGTATATATAAACTCATATTTATGTAAAGGAAAATTATTTTGACTAAAAAAAGAATGAATAAAATAAATAATGAAATAACTATTATAAAAGTAGTCTGATTTTGATACGATTATATATATAATAGGAGAAAATTCTTTTCGATTTCATAAAATGCGGTAGATGCAAATTCATCGAGAATAATATTATAATTATTCTTGATGAATTTGGATCCACCGCATTTTATGAAAGCGAAAAGCATCTTCTCCTTTCGAAAGATTCTCTATATCGATGTCATGTGTCAATCGTATCGCTCTTGCGTCCATGTATATAAACAATTTATTAGAATAACGATCTAACACTTTCGCATTTCAACATTTTTTTTCATTCATAGTAAGAATAATGTTGAGGAAGGATGATTGTATGAGTCAGACAAAAAGCGTGTGATTTGATGATTTTCTCAGACCTATCACGCCTTTTTTTCTGAGATTGGGTAGAAATCAGAGCACGTCCAGAGTACACAACAGCTTAGTTGATAAACATGGAATATCCATTATAATGTGTCATGTTGGGTCCGTCTTTACTCTTTTACAAGACCAAATTTTCCGGTAGTGTAAGTCAAACGCACAGAGCTAAATGCATAGTAATAAATGCTCTTGTCGGAATAATACAAGGACTGATTAAAGAATAAAATATTTTTTTCTGGTAAAACGATTGACCAAATCGTTAAATGAATATTTTTTACCGCTGACCTAATTTTTTATTTCAACTGAAAAAAGTCCCGTCTTAATCTGAATTTTTTTTATTATGTACACTAATTTTTCCTTGCTTCATTACCTTTTGTTTTTATTTTGCTTTATTTGGATGGATTTCAAAGGAAAAACATTGCTGTAGCATTGTAAATGTAAGCCCTTTTCCCAATTTTCCTTTATTTTAATTCTCTCTTTTCCACTAGTAACCTATAGTGTTTATTTTATTGGGAATACTTGAAAGTCACGACGGTAAAATTCTTAGCCTTAGTAAATATTCTTTCCTACGGTCAGTGTTCGATTATTTTCATGTTCGAACATAGAAGTCCATGATAAACAGGCCGATGACTGATAAGGGGGTATTTTTAAGAACATGTCGATGGGTCAGCGCAAAACTATTATGATTTCATATAAAATATAGACACTTACAATAGTTTTGCGCTGACTACTCGATTAAGACTATTCTGAATCTAAACGTGAAAGAATATTCTTGTAGAATAAGTTCAGAGTTAACAAGATCATCTTGAAACTGACACTCATTCCGATCAAAATCCTACTCAATCATTCACTCAGCGGTCCATTTATTCTTTCCAAACTCTCACCACCATTCAAAAGTGCCTAAATATCACAAAAAATCTCAACAACTATATTCAAACTGGGTCGAATAAATATGATATATATGCTATATTTCTGACTTGCTTGAACTTCCAAGCGTCTGATGAGGGCTGTTAAAACAGTAAAACAATTTGTTACAGCTAAGAACATCGAGAAATTGATCAGGTGAGTGATTTTGAAGTGATTTACGAAGGAAAGTGATTGAAAGGGTAATGTTAGTTTTGAATGAATTTAACATTAGCAATATATCATTACCCACCATTCATTTAATCGAAAATCTATTCCACATTATAACTTTGATTCAATAACAGTTTCTTCTTGATTCGTAATGTAGAGTTAAGAACATCGTGAAATTGACAATGTTAATGATTTTTGGAATGATTTAGGAATGTAATTGAATGAGTATATGAAGCAAGATTTGGTGGAATTTAATGGGAGGTATTCCAATATCGCAACTTTGTTTAGGATGAACAAAATTAGAAATATTGATTACCTCCCTTTAATAAAATATGCATACAAGTTCTATAGATAGCTTCCTATTTCTTTAAGAACCTATTAGACTCTTACAATTTGAATTATGTCAGTGAAATCGCGAATTTTCTCTATCCATTTTTTTTTCAATAACGTTGTTGATTCTATATTTTTCAATTGGTTTGAGCGTTTTTGAATGGTTTGAGTGAGAGTTTGGAATGAATGAATAGAGCGCTGAATGAGCGATTTAGAATGATTTTGATCGGAATGAGTATCAATTTCACGATGTTTGTAATTGCAGATCATTCTTTATAATCGTTGCAAAAGAAGAGAACATCTTTCCAGGTTCCGGCTTTTTATTATCTTTAAGTTGTCAGTATCTTTCAACAAAACAAAGCGTTTTGTTATGATTCGATGGCAGCAGATGGAGCGAGGTTGTAGTTTACGTTTGTTGATATACAGCCGGTCATATCAGGTCAACAGGCCTTAAGACGTACTGCAGCCGGCTTACACTGACTTCAATATATATCCGATTGATATAACTATGTAATTTCATAATAAGCTCTTTCTGTGATCATTTGCGCAAACCAGGGATTCTTACAAAATCCTAACAATCGGTTAAACATGTACGGTAATAGACCAATTAGCAAATAAATAGAGGATAATCGTTTCTTTCGGTGTAATATTCGATGTATATTCATTGAGTGAACAACAAAAGCTATATTTTCACGAGTGGTTGAACCACGAGTGAAAATATAGCTTTCGTTGTTCACGAAATGAAATATTAACCGATCTTACACTGAAACGAACGATTTTTCTATTTCTTTATTGCAAAAATGAGACAAAATGTGAAATTTCTAAGACATATTTCCGTGAAGCGCGTCATTTTGCGTGTGATTGCTATGCAACGTTCATTGTGAATCCACTTATTTCGCAACGTATAGAAGACGTCAGATAGGATGAAATACACAAAAGCAGGGTATAAGCTTTTGATAATTACACTGCTTTTGCGGTAAGATCAACAAGTTATAATCCACCGTTATTTCTCGATAAACCACCGAAAAGCATTAAAGAAAACGTACTACAGTCGGCTTTCACAGGGTTGAATGTATTCAGATTATACAGTTTAGCGACTATGTCCTAGCCAAGTTTTTCTCCCCCTGCCATAAATCTAATTTGCCAGTTATAAGGTCATATGTTGTCAAATTACTGTTGGGCTTATCAGGGCAATAAATTTCTTCCTTCCCTGCTCAACACCAGGTGTATGACAAAGAAGTATTTTAAGGTAATTGAAGTTTTAGGTTTAACACAAACACACATCTTCTGAACTAATTGTATTTTTAAAGTTACTTTCAACATTTTTTTCAATTTTTTTTATCTGTAATGTCTACATCTTTTTTTACCATTTTACTCACTACAAATCTATCAATGACTAATTAAACTGAAAGGTGACATAAATAACTAGAAAGCCATGAATGGCTTGAGTCGCTCCACAGGCTTGAAATTCTTGTGATAGTAAATAAAAGGTTTGACTAGATTTTTTAACTATTTTGGGTTCTATTGATGCTGAAAATGGTATTCAAAATTTCTACTTTAAGTTTATAACATATAGAGAAATGACCTCCGCCCATAAAAGACATATTTTTCATCCAATCACAATAATATTTGGCTGCATGATAATGGGTCACCCAAGGACCATACCATTAATGTTTGATTGACATCCATTAGTAGTATACCAAAAAATGATTTTCAAAATTTCCACTATATAACATATAGAGAAATGACCTCTGCCCAAAAAATCCATATTTTCATCCAATCACAAAATCATTTGGTACACTGAAAAGGGTCACTCAAGGACCATTTCAGTGAAATTTGGTTGATATCCATCATTTACATTCTGAGAACACGATTTTCAATTTTTCAACTATATAACATATAGAGAAATGACCTCCGCCCATAAAATCCATATTTTTCATCCAATCACAATAATTTTTGGTACACTGATAAAGGAATGTTAAGGATAATTCCAATCAATTTGATTGATATCCATCAGTTACATTCTGAGAACACGATTTTCAATTTTTCCACTATATAACATAGAGAAATGACCTCCGTCCATAAAAAACATATTTTCATCCAATCACAAAAGCTTTTGGTACACTGATAAAGGGGCACTCAAGGATCATGCAAGTGAAATTTGGTTGATATCCATCGATTACCTTCTGAGAAAATGTTTTCAAATTTTCCATAATAAAACATATACAGAAATGACCTCCGCCCATAAAATCCATGTTTTTCATCCGATCACAATAATTTTTGGTAGACTGATAAAGGGTCACCAAAAGATCATTCATGTACAATCTTGAGAAAATTCACTTTTTACCATATTTGGAAAATTAGCCACGCCCATTAAATCCATGTTTTTCATTGGATCCCAATTTCTTGAACAACTTTGAAAGAGAGTCACCCAAGGATCATTCCTGTGAAGTTTGGTATAAATTCATCCAGTAGTTTCTGAGGAGAAGATTTTTAAAGAAAAAGTTTACGACTGGACGCACGGACGGACGCACGACGGACACAACGCCATGACAATAGCCTCAGTGGCCTTCGGCCAGTGGAGCTAACAAGCCAGAAAACCTTCTTTTGGTGAAAAGAAAACAAGAGGACCATGATGGTCCTCGATCGCTCACCTGAGCCTCATTGACCCCTGAGACATCACAATTATTAGAAAGGCAGATGTCAAAATGGAGATTATTTCTCCATAAGATCAATCCCATTGAATGTTTCAGCCAAGATCAAGACGGATATGCCTTTTCGCTCTTTGATTCTATGTAAAACAGGATGCATCCGGGTGGAGCCCAAATGTGACCCCAGGGTCTTGATATGAACAAACTTGTAAGAGGTCCATGAGTTGATGCTACAAATTGAATATGAAAGCTGTCTGCCTTCTGGTAACAGAGAAGAAGAATTTTTAAGCTTTTCCTATTTTCTCCCATCATGCTCAGATGAGCTAAATGGGATGCGCCTCGGTGGAGCCAAAATATAACCCCAAGATCCTAGGGTCTTGATATGAACAAACTTTGTAGAGGTCCACCAGTTGGTGCTATATACTAAATATGAAAGCTGACTGCCTTCTGGTTTCAGAGAAGAAGATTTTTGAAGATTTTGATTTTTTCACCCTTCGTGCTCAGATGAGCTAAAAGGGAAGCGCCCGAGCAAAGCCAAAAAAATGACACCAGGGCTTTCATTTGAGCAGCCTTGGTAGAGGCCCACTAGGTGATGCTACATACCAAATATGAACGCTCACTGCCATCTAGTTTCAGAGAAGAAGATTTTTTAAGATTTTCGCTCTTTGATTCTCTGTAACAAGAGGGCCAGAATGGCCATAAATCGCTCACCTGAAATTAACTGGTCCAGTGGAACTCATCATAGTCATTTTCTGGCAAAGTTTCATTCACATTGGCTAATTGTTGAATAGGACATTTTATTCCAAGATTTCAAAGAAAAATAGACGCTGTCCACCTATTTTACTATTGAGGAGGCTCAAAATAAGCCCCTCCCTGCCACGCCCATATCAATGGGCCAATCAACTTTTTGCGAACATATTTTGTAATGGGTCACCCAAGGAATATTCTGGTAAAGTTTCATTGAAATCCGCCCAGTGGTTCAGGAGGAGATGACGTTCAAAGATTTAAGGCTCAAATGAAGCCCCGACCTGCCACGCCCATATTTATCGGCCAATCAAAATTTCATGAACAATTTTTGAAGAGGGTCACTCAAGAAACATTCTAGTAAAGTTTCATTGAAATCAGCCCGATGTTTCTCTGAGATCAGAAGGAAGACAGCTTTCATATTTGGTATGAATCATCATCCAGTGTGGTCAAGTTTATTCATATCAAGACCCTGGGGTCATATATGGGCTCAATCCGGGCGCACCCCTTTTAGCTCATCCCTTTTTAGCTCACAGGGAGCTATTAGGATCACCCTGAGTCCGTTGTCCGTCGTGCGTCGTCCGTCGTGCGTCGTCCGTCGTCAACAATTAAGAAAAACTTCTTCTCCTGAACCACTGGGCCGATTTCAATGAAACTTTGCCAGAATGTTCCTTGGGTGACCTTGCTAGAAATCGTTCGCAAAATTCTGATTGGCCAAAAAATACGGACATGGCAGGATGTTTTTTTTTAAGCCTGATTTATTTGAATGACATCTCCTCCTGAACCACTGGGGGTATTTCAATGAAACTTTACCAGTAGGTTCCTTGGGCGACCCTTTTCAAAAATTGTTCGCAAAATTTTGATTGGCCTTTTAATATGGGCGTGACAGGATGTGGGTTATTTTGAGCCTGAAATCTTTGAACGACATCTCCTCCTGAATCACTGGGCCAATTTCAATGAAGTTTTACCAGAATGTTACTTGGGTGGTCCTTTTTCAAAAATTGTTCGCGAAAATTTGATTTGCTGATAATTATGAGCATGGCAGGGTGAGGCTTTTTGAGTCTCGTCAGTAATGTATGGTTGGGCAGGGTCTATTTTCTCTTTAAATTCATGGAATAACATCCCCTCTTCAACAATTAGGTAAATTTGAATGAAAATTTGCCAGAAAGTTACTTGGATGACATCCAGTGGACTAATAAAGTTCAGGTGAGCGGTTTAGAGCCATTCAGGCCCTTGTGTATATTTGTGTGTTGGACTGAATGTTTGTCTCCCAAAGCCTTTAACATTGGCCATGATTTTGGATTGGTCAGGAATAGAGCCCTCATATTTCACATGTGTAAAGCTTGTGACAAGAGCTTTCTGTTGGTAATCTATGTCCGATTGACTTAAAACTTGTTAGGTAAATCCGTCTCATGATTGTGGAGTTCATTGCACAAACAGTGTAACTCTATCTAGCTTATTTTTTGAGTTACTATCCAACGTTGATTTGCATACTTGGATTTTAGCCGGACAATATCTCTGAAAGTATAATGATCTTGAAACTTATTAGGCTGAGAGATCAATGTTATTGATGCAAAGTGTATTGCATAAGAACCGTAACTCTAGGTAGACTTTTTTAGTTCTTCTCTTTTGGTTTTAACACCTGGATTTTGTTGGGAGCATATCTCTGATAGAGTATTAACAGTGATTGTGAATTCTTTTAGGTGGATATATCTCATCAAGGGAAAGTACTGTGAACAAGAACTGTAACTCTACGTAGCTAAGCGTTTGAGTAATTGGCTTTCGTCACTTTTCACCCGACGATCTGTTAATCATTTGAACACGATTAACAAATCTGATTGACACGATGACTTCTGTATTACGCTCAAACTAAGCCAATTTTCTTTAGGAAATTGACGACTTGAGAGCCCACTTTCACATATTTAGATATCATGTCACTTGTAATTTGAAAAAATAACTTTATGTAAGTTTGTGTCAATAAAGAATATGTCTATGTCTATGATAATTGCCAAATCAATTGTAACTCGTGAAATGTCAGTCCGTTTTAATTTCCAAATTTTATGACCATACAGGTAGGTTTCAACTAAATGGGTACTCAGGCGACACATACCGTCTTGGGAAGCATCATTATTTTATCCCATACATGTGGCAATATGGTTGTTCTACCAAAAATAGCAAAGAAAGATAAAAAATCATATGAAGGATTTTAATTATTTCACTTTGTATTAAATTTTGTGGATGTTTCTTTTGGAGTTAAGTATATGAAGATCTGGAAAATTAAGTGAATTCTTTAAAAATCATTATAAGGTATAGGTTTTATTTTAAATTCAATTTCAAATAAAGTTAACAATTTCAGATAAGTTGAAAGGTATTTTCACGTGGGCTACTTCTTATGTTTTATTAAATTAACTTCACAATTCTCTGATAATCATTATCAGAAGATTCATTGGTTTGAATTGGGTTCAACGCCACTTTCAACAATCATTCAGCAGTTTATCCCGGCAGCTGGAGCACCTAACATTTGATTCCTGGTATTTCTCACACAAGTACTACCATTACATTCTTTTCTTGCCTCCAGCTGCTATCTCACATAGGTCTATGATTTTCAAAACATTGGTGAGAGACTAATAGCCAGAAGGGATGAGTGCCACCATCGGGGATCGAACCCGAATCAGAAGATTCAAAATGCAAAAAAAATATTTGTGATAAAATATTTCAGTTCAGTCTAACAAGCCTGGGAGAAACTGCTTTTCATCAAATTTTCTCATGCAACATTGGTTACTTACAAGACATTGTAGAAAAACCGTGTGATAAAAGGAGCTGTTGATTCTTTAAATATTTGGTATTTTACCAGCAATGTTATCCCGATATGATTATTTAACTAACTAAACGAGAATAATTTATGAATCATATGTTCAAAATAAATACTGACTCACAATTAGTGCATCCAGTGCCTTTAGCACTTTGATTCTAATGAAATTTTACTATGGTTTTCATTCAGCATCACAAGGGTTGATATAATTTTCAGGATATAAGGGTATAATGTATTGAAATACAGAAAAAGATGTAGAATGAGTTTTAAAAATCGCGTAATTTCATTCACTTTCCCGTAGGTCTATATCAAACCACTTGTAAAGAATAAAATCTGGTTAAACAATATAACTGTCCTCTGTCAGCAGCCTACCTTAGTTATAATTAAGATTTATGGCTAGCATCAAGTAACAATTATTAGAGGTCGACAGTTCTGATAAAAGAGATAAAGCACAGAAACTGTTTGAGTAAAATCTACTCGTTTTCAGGACATAGTCGTCTTACTGTATACTACACATACGCATGCAAAAGTTTCGTTAGCTCTGCGAAAACAATGTTCTTAAGCCAATGGTTCTAAAAAATTATTTACAGCCTATCATATTATGTCAACAGCAAGTCGGATCTTCAGTATATTCATATGTTCTACGTGTGAAACCTTTATTTGATAATCTTCGCAGGTTTAGGGTTCTATAATATACATCTATTGACAAATTATGGGTTAATCCTTTGTTTATGAACATACATTCCAAGTTTAAACAATTCATTTTGTACTACTAGATATATTACAAATTGTCAAAGTTTTTGCACGTCGACGACGTCTCCAAAACTATAAAGCAATACCTCTGGTTTTGTGAGAAAACATCCGGGCCAAAAATTAACTACTGTCGGCATAAAATACAAGTATTTTTCGTAAAACAAACAAACAAACAAATACAGGGGGAAAGAAAACATTTAGATCAAGTAAGGCGTACGTTTCGAAAAAAACAGCCTCCAGATTCTGATGAGCATTAAGCAGAGACCTCCAGCCGGGAAGAACCGAAAGACGATAAATCACGTGCGATTAATTCGGACAACACTCGGCTTTTATCGATAAATACTGAGACATAACAGATGATTTCACGCTATGCGTATTAATAATCGGAACAGATTTTGGTACGATTTAGTCAGATAGATATACTTAAACTCGGAAATATTAGATGTGATCCCCGCGCATTATTATTCAGCGTAGTCGTACAATGGCTTTTTTCCTGCCATCAACTATTTTCCGAATGTACATTTATGTTGAACACGAACGCTTGAGAGCAAATAAGTTGGCATTTTGTGAAATTATATAGAAAGCAGAATCTTAAATTGTACGGGAAAATGGAATTTTCGGAGTATGTAGCAGAAGATAGTTAAAGAAAAATAAAATTAAAATTGAAAGTGTTCGTAACATTTTTAGTATTTCAGATACTCTTAAAATGCAGCCAATGGGCAGCTTTGACAGCTACACAGAGCATTCAGAATTAACCCCGTCCGTTATCAGGAACTATGAGTTGGTAGTTATCTTCAGGGCGCAGAGTGAAGTCTCTGATCAGACTGTGCTGATGCACAGGCTGGTCCAAGTCTTCACCTTGCGGATTTGTGAAATTGTTGACACTATCACACAGAGACTCATAATAGTCCAATAAGCCAGAAAATTAGCGAAGAATATTCACAGGAAATCAAGTTCAAATGTCAAATACCGAATAAAGCAAGACGATGTCATTCTTTGTTTTCCGATTTTCTAATCAAATCAATTAATCGATTTTATCCACCCAAACGAAAAGCAAAACAAAGGTATAGAATTCTGAAACCTGTCAAGCAAGTAACTCAATATGCAACACGAAGCCCTCACTAATCAATTTCAATATATTCAAAAATAACCGGAATTTTGATCGAAACATAGGAAAAAATTGGGCCGGTCATTCCTCTATACATAAAAAAAAAGTCATAATCTTTAACTTTAAGAAGCAGTCTTATTTCAAACATTAAAGGTGTGAATGAAATACAACGCGCTTACATCAAGATGAAAAATTATCCTGGGTCTACTTTAGGACAAGAACTCTCTTGACTTTAACCTTGGCATCTTTTAACACAATTATTTTCCTTTTAGACACTTTTTGAACTCTAAGTTTAAGAATATTTATTTTGTTTGTACATGTATATGTAACGATATGAGCTGTTTTCATCAATTGTAACTAACGTATAAAATGCTTTAAAATTATTTTGAATTAAATAACAACGAGCATTGGCAAAGGGATTAAGATTGGATACGGAATGCAAAGGCGTTTTCCATGACACAACTCAAGCTTTTAGGACAAAAACTATCTTGACTTTAACCTTTGGCACCTTTCAACTAAATTCTATTCCAATTCAACGTAAATGAAGACACTTTTTGAACTCTAAATTTGAGAATATTTGTTTGTATATGTGACGTTATATGCGCTACTTTCATAAATTATATCCAACGTTTAAAGTGATTGAAGCATTATTTGTAAAAACCAAATAACGACGAAAATTGACATGAGGATTGAGAATTGATAAAGACTGCAACGGCGTCATCCCTGCCATAAGTTTTTTGGTAAAAGAAATTTCATCAGGAAAAAATGTATTATAAAGAAGATAATTGGAAAAAAGGTACATATTTCCTGTTGTTCATTTATACCATAACATATATTTCGAAACACACGCCCTTGCAAAACAAAAGGTACGAACTTCTTAAATCTATTATTTCATGCTTCATTTCTACTAAACAACTGGTTAAGAACGGGCCGCATGCAAGGTTAAACCTGCCATACTTCGCTAATCTAAATTAAATTAGATATTGCATGATTACATTATGTTAAATCTTTATACCGTTTATTCGTTTTATTCGGTATACACATAGGGATGGAAATACATTTTGTAATCTGATTTGTTTGTTTGAATGGGATTTTACGCCGCTTTCAACAATTTTTCAGTTATATCACAGAGGCTTGACTACCTACTAACGGATTCCTGGTATGTCTCACACCAGTCTTGACATTATATTCTTTCCTAGCCTCAGCCGCTATCCGACATAGGTCTACGATTATCGACACATGCTGAAAGACAAATAGTTCGTTGTCCGAATTAAGAGAGGAAATACCTAAGAGCTGCATTTCCATCGAATCGATTATTTATTTGAAAGGAGGTTTAGCGCCACTTTCAACAATTGTTCAGTTATATATCGGTGGCTGGAGCACCTAACAATGGATTCCTGGTATTTCTCTCACGAGCACTACTATCACATACTTTCCTAGCCTCCAGCTGCAATCTCACATAGGTTTCAATTATCAACCCTTTGGTAAGAGACATATAGTCGATAAGAATCAGTGCCGCCGTCGGGGCTCGAACTCCATCGAATCGAAAGAAAGGCCCTTTTAGACAACTTAACCCTTGTCATGCTACCCAATACTCTTAGCTTCCAGTGCTTTCGTTACATTGATTTTACTGCATGACAAGAGTAAAGCGGTTGAATACAGGAGTGCGTGCATACAGGAATTCTATTATTCGATTAAGAAGGAAATTGGTGTTTCAGTTTCTTTTGTTTTCATCTTTTTGGTCTATGTACAGAATTCAACGTCATCTGTTCTTCTTAGAACTGATGTGAGAATAGACGCGCACTAGTTCCTCATCAATAATTGCGAAAATAATTGCTTAAATGATAAGCTTTCAATTTATATTTATACAAACAAACAATAAAAATTCGATCCAGCAAAGCATTTTCACACTTGCAATACAATATATATATTTATAGATAAATCTAAAGATATATGTGAAAATTTGTCCATAAGATACATACATTATTTATTTTCGATTTACTAATACCAGTTAGTGCAGAGAGGGGCTTCAAAAATATGTATAAATCTAATTTTTGTGATTTGTTAAAGAGTAAGGGTTATTTGAAAGATTTAAATGCGGTTCAATACCTTTACTAATTTAATTACACAATTGAATAATTTCTAATCCGAAAAACAAAAGTAGCATGACCAAAGATATCACCTTGTGGTTTTCCGAAAAGTTTGGGAAAGAATCGGACCACACAGTCGATCTATTGTCCACTTTTGCATGACTAATGATATCAATTAACTAATTGGTAAAATCCGATCGCTGTAAATATCCAATCTGATTTCAAATCTGTGTTAGTTGTCATTTTTTAAAGGGTGGGGTAACGAATGATTAAATTTTATACATTGTATTTATAATTATCTATGAATCAGTTGAGGTGTTAGATCTTTTAGTTTTACATGTACACGTTAAAACCAAGTTGAACATTTCCCAAACGAGCATATTGCCGCAAGGTCTTACATGCATTTATGAATTTTCTGTCTAGTATCATTCGTTTAATCATGGATATGATTATAAGACTAAAGTTCGCCTAATTTGATATCGCGGAATATGGCATGCCGCTTATAACGAAGTTTAATTCCTTCATGCGTGATGTTTTCATATCAATATTCATTGGTTATAACGATATTAGAATAAACTAAATTAGAATTATAATTTAAATATATAATGTACTCTTCGCTCCTTATATCTAAATATCTTTTGGAGGCCATCTTCCTTTCAATAAAGCTGTGCAAAAAGGAAAAATGCCGACTGCACTTTCACTTACGTACAAAGCGTGGCAGCATTTATAAACGCATGCTAGTCCTATGTCTTTCTGAATGAAAGCAGGGGCTCGTTTTACAAAACAACTTACTATCATTTTTGCGAGGGTCAAAAATAAAAGTTGCTTCGACAGTAGTGACTATATATGGAATTCTTCCATGCATAATCTCATTGGAATTGTCTTCTAAAGACGATTCTGATGAGATAATGCAAGGCAGAATCAAACAATGAAAACACCAGGAACGATTTGTGATTTTGACTTACGATTAATTTTGTCGTAAGAAGTTTAGTACAACGGGCCCCAGGTGTTCATTCTTCATTTATTCACTTTATCATAACGTTTTATTTACTATAATTCCCCCTTCATATTGTTTACATTACCCAAGGTTACGATGATGTAAAAGTGTTACCAATGATTCCTGGCTATGGAACAAGCATCTGTCAGAAAAGCTTGTGTTTATTGGCAAGTCAGACTAGATAGTGTAACACTTCTCGATAAATTGTTATTACTAGACATGTCCGAATTGGCAGCAACTTTCACATTAACCACGGATACCTTTATGGGGATGGCTCAGTGGGAAACTGTTGTAACTGCCTATATGTTTATAGACAGTTACATCGGTTCTCCGCTTAGCCATCGATATTTTGTTTGAAACATATAATGTGATTTGATTAAATGGATGGCTAATTTCAGGAAATAAAAGCTGACAATGCAGCAAATAACCCGTTTGATTCCGCCTATGTCAAAATAACCTAGGAATTACCACCCTATAGATTGGTTGAACGGTGCCAGATCTCGCCGACTGGAGCACCTAATCGTGGGTGTTTGGTATTTCTTATATTCTTGCTACAAAACATTTTTCCCCTTGCTTCCAACTGCTTATGGTAATTATGTTTTCGATTATTCAACAGGCGAGATAAATGTCGGTAAGAATGTCGCATGGAATCGAACTAGCAACCTTATGTGTGAAATTCCAAAACGAAATTGTTTCCCTGTGTCTTTTACATAGTACACGTGAATTACGCTAGTGACCCAGCATGTACTACATGCGTTGTATTAGTATGAAACGAATTTCTTTATAAAACTTACTCGGATAGTATCTTTTTCTGTTGAGTGTTATATTTATATTGCATTAAATTGCATTTGTTTACCTTCTTCTTTTTTTTCAAACTATTACAAGGCGGCGCAAATCAGCGATTTCCAAAATTGACAACCATTAGAAATTCAAAGAGACTGATTGTTCGATTGAATGGAGTTTAACTCCGCTTTCAACATTTTTTCAGTTATATGGCGGCGGCTGAATAATTAACAATGGTTTCCTGGTATTTCTCTCACCAGTAC
The DNA here is from genome assembly GCA_948146395.1 of Fragum whitleyi. Taxonomy (NCBI): domain Eukaryota; kingdom Metazoa; phylum Mollusca; class Bivalvia; order Cardiida; family Cardiidae; genus Fragum; species Fragum whitleyi. The sequence goes on from OX411555.1 coordinate 18,773,000, forward strand.
AACTACCATATCCTTTCTAGCCTCCAGCTGCCATCTCACATAGGTCTACGATTATTAATCCATTGGTGAGAGACAATTTGTCGGTCAAAGAGATTTAAATACAATGGAGATTATTTCAACATATGTATGAATGTAATGCAAACCATTCAATGTACTAAATACAGGAAGCTTAGAATTATCTCGAAGCATGAGAGATAATGGCAGACGATAAGTCGATGGTACGTGATAAGTACGGAACTATTGTGGCGCATCCAGGGGAGATTGTTATCGTGGTCTGTGAGATGTCATAGATCACTGCCTTGTTAATGTACCTTCGATAAAAAGCGTTTTCTTGGAAGATGGTGATGATTTCTTGAAATATTAATCAATTTCATTCTTAAAATTAAATGAGTGAAATGAGCGAGTTTGAATAAAATTAAAGGAGGTAATGTAACATTGATAATATCGTCGAATTAGCGCTATTTTACTTCATCCCTTTGATAAAAGCTACACACTTTTCTGTATGTGTTTTTAAGGACTAATTAGACGCTTTGAAATTCACGTCAGCAAATTAAATCCCGCAATGATTTGATCGGTTTCAATAAAGCATTTTGGGCGATTTCGGAGTTATTTTGAGTGTTTAGAGTGATTTGATTTGAATTGGGGTTTTACGTCGCTTTCAACAATCTCTCAGTTATATCGCGACGACCGGAGCACCTAACGATGGATTCCTGGTATTTCTCACACCAGTACTACCACCACATCCCTTTCCTAGCCTCCAGTTGCTATTCCTCATAGGTTTACGATTATCTACCCATTGGTGGAAGACAAATGTCGGAAAGGATAAGTGCCGCGGCCGGGGATCGAACCCGTGCGAATATAGACCTCTGGATTAGAAGTCCGGCGCGCTACCAACTGCGCTATTGCCGCGGCTACAGTGTTTGGAGAGACTGGTTTGGATGAATTGAATAAGTCGCTGAATGAGGGATTCATAGTTATTAGAATTTCTTTTCGTACTTAACATTAAGTACGTATAATATATATTCTAACCATACTGAGAAGACATATACATTCATATTTTGGAAAGTCTAGTCTTTGTTTTTGCAAATGCGCTATATTCTTGTCGTATACTTACAATGAAAATAATTTTCTGGCGACGTTTATCAAATGGAAAGTAGATGGTACTGACAAGCAATGATAATTACTCAATTAATAAAAGTGTGAACGACCTTATATTTTATTTTTTACCCTTATCACCAGGATCGTAACTTTTATTATAAACTCAATTCAAATGTTACCGCTCATCACTTTGAACGAATATTATAAGTAAATGAGGTATATATTACTCTAATGCAAATGCCTTAAGCAGCATCAAAATCACATATTACAATTAAGACTTAGAGGGTCGTAATTATGACACATGTCCAACTTAAATCAGTGTGAATCGCTAACTCATCGCTACTTTCGCTCCTTTTCTAGAGTACATATTATTCAACAATTTCATTTGCTAACAAGGACCTCAAGGTGGTATTTGATCGAAAGGGGTCTGAATTTCTATGAGAAATGTAATCATATCAATGGCCCAACTTAGATTATCCTTTTTTCTTAAATCAGATGCATCATAAAAATATTTTTTTTATAAGAAATGATAAGGTCCAGATAAGAGGGTAAATGCCAGTCAAAATTCTTTATTTTTCACCGGAACCCTATGTCTTGTGTACTCATTTGAATCGTCTCGATGAGACGTTTCAAATGAGTACTAACAACATGAGGTTTAAGTAAGGACTTGTGAAATATTTTAAAAAATTGAAAACCAAAATACCCCCTCTATCTGATGCACCGGACTCTGCGAAGCACTGCAGTGATATTGAAGCTGTAACGTCGACCAGATTCTTATTACGTGATGGGACCAATCTGTGAAGTTCACACGACAAATCAACAATAAACAAGATAAGAAATCACGTCAGTGATTTAATGAAAAGAACCCAAATAACCGCAAAATGATAGACGAACTCATGCATTATTTAATGTGCGGTTTAACTCTTCACTTCATTTGAATTGAATGAATAGTTTCCATTTTGAAATTACTTATTATGAAATATAGAAAATCAATTCTACATTTCAAATGACTAAACGTTCAGAAACGTTTTAAAATACATCCTCTCGTAAAACTTGCCGATTCATAACTTTTTTGCGAATATTTTTAACTTGACCACCAGGCTGGTCTACTGTAGTCAAAGCAGCACAAATTCTCTTCCTCTTGATCAAGCGAAAGATTTATTGATTACTTTAATTTTATTTGTGAAACATTACTTGATAAAAAAAATCCGCACTAAGTAAAAGGAAAGGTTGGAGTCCGTATTTTGATGTCGTAGCCGAAATGCAATCGAGGCAAATCATTTATTTTACATGTGATAATTACGAAGAAGTTCTCAATCGTAACTTTTAAAAGATAACAGACTGCAAACAATATTTCAATAAACATCAAGGAATTGACTCTCTCCTCGATAAAAATCAAAATAAATCACTCATTTAGCGCTCCATTCAAATATTCCAAACACTGAACCAATTCGTTTAAAAAAAGCTTCAAAGTCGTTCATAGCGATCAACGTTTCAATAAAATATACCAAATCATTTAATAATTTTACCATCGAATGCGGATTTCAAAGCAACTGATTATCCCGAAAAGATCCGGAATTAGGGAAATACGTGATTTGTTAAAGGGAGGTAATAGATTATCCATAAAGAATTACCTCCCCCTAATTCCATCATTTCGATAGCATTCCAAAAACATTCAACATGTCTATTTCTCGATAATCGCATGTAATTCAATTCAAATCTTTGAAAATAGCATAGTCCGGATAGGTAAGGTTTAAAGTTACGAAAAATGTAAAGTAAAATTAACACTCACTCCGTTCAAAACCCGCATTCTAAATTACTTACTTAGAGTTCCAAGTATTCAATCTAAATACTCAATCGAATGAATTAACAAAGCCCCCTTTACCATCAATGATGCTTAAAAATCATTCAAAACGAGCGAAATTGCATTCAAATCAATCAGTCAATGTTTCCTTGAAATTAATTATTTCCTTCAAACAATTGCTAATCTTCATATCAAGAAATTATATGAACCCTAGGTCTAGACATATTCTTAAGTCGTTGTGACTCAAAATTCTCAACAATCCTCGATGAACTGTATCAGTGCGATGCGTTCGAAAACTAATTAGCTGCACCGAGTAACTGTATCTATTATCTGAGGGTCGACCCTTTTGTAGTCGGATACTGTGGGATGACCCGCACGTTCGTGGGTGGTTTCACTGATACACGGTCGATTGGTGATTTTATCTACGTCTTCAATGTAACGAAAGCTATCTTTTACATCATAAGGTTTAAAGGTCATTGTATCATCACGTTTTGGGATTTTCGTAAAACAAATTCAGACACACGGCTTTTTTTTAAGTTCGAGAGTGCAACAGAAAAGCACTGTGGTGATTCTAATCTGATATTAAATACCAAGTTGTCACGGCCAGTTCCAACTAAGATAGTTGTTACACGTATACAATTTGACGCTATTTCACCTTTCCTATATAAACCGCTAAGCCATACAGTTTACAACATCGTGAAAATGACAAGGCGAATGATTCTGGAATGATTCTGGAGTGAAATTGAATGTATGTATAGAGCAAGTTTGGAGTGAATCTGAAGGAAGGTATTCCAATATCGCTAATTTTATTCAGGATTAACATTATTAGCGATATTTATTACCTCCCTTTTTAAAATATGCATACAAGTTCTATAAATAGCATCATATTCTTTTAAGAAACTATCAGACGCTTACAAAAATAATGTCTGTATATCGCGATTCTTTTTCTAGCTTTATTTATTTTGAATGACGTCGGTTCTATCTTTTTTAGTAAGTTTGGAGCATTTTTGAATGGTTTGAGTGAGTGTTTGGAATGAATGAAGCGCTGAGCGAGTGATTTGGAATGGTTTTGATCGACATGTATGTCAATTTCACGCTGTTGTTAACTGTTCCTTCTTAAACTTCTTTTAGTCAACTTAAAACTTGTAATAAACGCAATGACAATGTTGCATTTCAGAGTCAAAATTTAACGGATGCGCTTACTGTAATTTTGACATTGTAACAAGTGTTTCAGACTAGTTCGCAATTATTTAAAGAACTTCAATTTTGAAGCTTTATATTACTTAAATAAGAAGTTACTGGAAATGAAACATGTGCACAAATGTTAATGATTATATACTGTATCGAATGCATTAAATGTTCCTATGGTATCGCTAACAAATGCATTAATCAATTAAGTCGATATAGAAGTAAGGGTCTTAATTGTTATTACCACCCACAGCGAGGAAAAGTTTATCAAAGATCAAGTATATTGACAAGTTGATCTTGTATTTCGTCTCCAATTTGTTTGAGTGCATGTATTTGGATAGAGTACTGATAATATGTTACATTATAGTGTACAAGTTTTTATATTGCACCATGTTTTGGGTTTGTACGGACAGATGACAAGAAAACTTGCGTTCGATTTCGAGAATTGTTGTGCGCTATTTCCTCTGATTTCAAATGCATCTATAACGCCCTATGTGCATGTAAAAATTAATAATTATGATAAATAAACGAACCCTTTCCTAAAATATTGTCATCAGCTTGTAAATATGATGAAACGCTTATGCTTATTTATCCTTATTGCAATTAAAATAATTAATGGAAAGTTTTTTTTTTCTAATATCATATAGGATAATCGAATAAATACTAAGGCGGACAATAAAACATGCAGGCAAAACACACATACGAAAGATGATGATCTGAAAAACGTGTGCTTAATTTGTCGTAATCCAAATGACGTAAAACGAAATGCAAAAAATAAAAACGAGACCCAACCACGGAAAAATATACAGTTTAAATGACATACATTGCACCTAAAACGTGCACACATGATAAGCAATTTATGGCGCAAGTAAAGAAATGCAAAAATGTTATCTTTCATTCGTTGTTTTGTATACGTTTACGACGAAATTGCCCTTTTTAGAAAATTCAAATTAAATATTGTTTGGGTCTACAATTGAAACATCCCAATTCGTATCAAACTTTTGAGTAATTCATTCACATCGTTGTCTTCAGCGCACGTCCTGATTTCATACGTCATTTGGATTGCAATCAATTAAGCTTTGCCTTTCCATTTTATATATCGACAGTAAAATACTTTTAAGCGCGAAAGTGCCTACAATGCATGTAATTAAGTGAAATTTATAATAAAGGTGGCTGTGAAAAAGAAAACTTAAAGGAGATCCACAATATTCTTATTTAAAGTCCGATCAATTCATTTAATGTGTTAAGTATACGGGCAAAAAGTTAAGTTTCAAGATTTTTTTTTTCTTTACTTTTTTTAAATGGCGAGTTTTATAAATTCTGTATGTTATGATCATAAATTTGATATTCTATTTGTAGTATGGTTTGAATTTTTTCCGATAAGATATAGATTCAAGTTATTTTGCGAAACATACAACGCCGTTTGCGAATTGACGTCATAAAATGCATTATGATGTCATTTTTCACGGCGAAAATATAGCATTGCTGAACATGTTCTTATCTCATTTGCATAGTTATTTCACCAGTGTAATAACCCGTGTAATATCAAAACTATGCAAGGGGTTATTTCACTCCCGCGACGTAAATCAAATTTCAATTAACGTGTCAGCATTTATATTTGGGAATACTAATCGTTGCCTTTTCGTTCTTACGGTTTCTGTGGAACATGGTCGCATAAAAGGAACGCTGTGAAACAACCTTTCAAAAACCTTAATGTACAACGTATATGTATCTTAGACATTTACAAAGAAAAGGGTGAAATCATTAAATTTGATGATTATAGTATTTAGTGTGTTTTTTCGCGCCATTCAAGTCACTTATCTGATGTCGTCTACTATTGAAACTGTCAGTTTAATAACCGAGTGTCGGCTGCTGATCGTACATGTCGTCTGCTTATGAATGGTGAACGCGTTTTGATTTGAAACTTGTGTGAAATACGAGAAAGGTTAAAAGAAGTTAAAATAGTAGTAAATTTAAGCCTTTATCGAATAATCTGTCACTAAAAAGGTATTTTTATGACATTTTCGATCATGAATCTGAGGGATTTAGGTTTGAAATCTATGATATTAGGTCAACTTATGTAGGGTTTTTTTTCTTGTAAAATTGTTGTCAATTTGTATACCTTGGGCATGGTAAAATAGTTTTCTTGTTTCTCAGATGATCGAAGGTTTAGTGACAAACCAATCAATTATAATGCAGACCGATGTATGAATGATACGAAAAAAGTTAAATTTTAGTGAATTGCGTGTCGTGCATTTTTGCGTTAAATCAAGGTTGATCTTTTGTAACGACCTGACACCTAATTTGTTAATAGACAGTCTATCATGACAAATCAATGGATCGATTATTGACAATTTGCATTCCTATCTGTCTACATGTTTCTTATTAGGTGTACTGTAACTGAAATTTACTTTTTCTATATATATAGATGTAAATGCGTAAGAATACAAGACACATTTTCATTGGCATTCTCGAAAGATTTCTATACAAGATCGAATCAATATATTGATCGAATTTATGCATCGCCTATACACTATATATCGATATCATTGATTGGCAATATCATAAATAGCGTGAATGAAAATATTGAAGATCGATTAATCTATAGATGCAATGTTATCAATAATATTTTCTGTTTCTGGACTTCTCTAAAATGGCTATTATCCATCTTAATCTCGTATGTATATTTAAAAATGTAATATTCTTCACATTCCCTGGTTTAACATCTGAATTTCTTCAATAGAATATCCGTTTAACCAAGATTCTTTTTACAACAAGTTTTGTTAGCTGTACCTACAGTGTAATTGGTTAAAAGTAACGAACACACAACGTATCGTCACTTGTTGACCAAAAGGTCGAAACTACTGTTTTAATCAAAGCTTATGTTACAGTTAATAATATCATTGACAAGGTGAATGATTTTGGAATGAAATCGAATGAGTGTGATGAGAAAGTTTTGAGTGTATTTAAAGGGCGGAAGTCCAATACCGCTTATTTTGTCCGGGATGAACAAAATGGGCAACAGTTATTATCTTCCTTTAAAAAAAATCTATGTGCTTTCTAATTTTCGTGTCTTCCCGTACCAATCAGGCACCGTTAAAACCCACACCACCCAAATAAATCGTGGACAGATTTGATCGATTTGAATGAAATTTCGATCGTTTTGAACGATTTTGAAATGTTTTTGGAAGTTTTGGTGCGGTTTTTTTTAATGTTTTGGAGAGTGTTTGGAATGAATAAATAAAGCAATGAGAGTCATTAAAAATAGTTTTGATCGAGGTAAATGATAATTACACAATCTAACCAACTGTACGATTAATTGGTGTACAAACAACTATATTATTACACAGGTAACCGATCTATGTAACAGTTAACATATCAAAAGCATGACAGAATCAAATATAGAAACCATGCCAAGGATCTTATAAATGATTCAAGAGGCGAAAGAGCAACCCACGGCCATAAAATTCCACCTAAAACCATTCTACCGGAAGCACTTCACAGAGAATTATGGGATATGAATCCACGGGGGGTCCCTCGTAAAATGCTGCAGCGAAATTTTATAGAAGTCAAATCGGATTAGAGCATTCCTTGTTTTTTCTTCGTTCGGCCATTTAAACTAGACACATGTCATGTGATTTTGTAACAACAACAACAACAATAATAATAATAATAAAAAGAGAACCCCCAACGAAAAAGATTCATCACATAAGATTATATCATAATCAGAATTTCTTTATCTTATTCAAATTCAGTTCATTCTCCAAGAGCTTTTCACAAAGCGGCGAAGATGTATAATGATAAAAGCTGGATTGGCGCTTTATTTTTTGTAACAATGTATTTAAACGATACTCTGACGCATTTATCGTTTGAAGAGCACACTGAAAACATTTTTGTTTGTACAAAATTTTGCCAATAAAGGATCGAATTTTAAAATCAGAAGGTCTAAATTTGTACCGTTTAGCAAAACTGTCATCATTTGGTTGACATGAACTACCTCGGGACAAGAGATTTAACCCGCTGTCACCGGACTGGTCATCAAAACTGACCATCACGCTGACCATCGGATAACCTCGTCGTTTAGATTTTAATCCGTGATACTCAGTCATTAATCTGGCTACTTTAAAACTGGCTTAGCCAGGTGTTTTTGTATTGTACTGTGACAAGTTTTGGGCATCTAAGCAAACACGGAAAACATAAACAACACACAAAGTCAAATTGTAGAATGGTTTGGAAATTTTATGTTTGCAAAAATCAAACCATGCGACGAAAGTGAAACAAATGGATCGATGCGATTTGAAAGCATAATAGTCTTCTATGATAGTTCAGTTAGATCACAGGGGTTTTATAAAAAAAAAAATGTTCCGTGGGTGCATTTATAACTTTAGTACAAGGATATACCTTTTGTAACTTAATATCAATTAACTAGGGCCTGCGACGCATGAAATTACCTCACTGGGCCATCATTCTTGCAACTAACTGTTGCATCTTAAGACCTGTTTAAAAAGAAGAAGAACTTGTTCGAAAGGGAAAGTGATTCCATATAGAACATCTTAAGGGGCATTTTCATTCTTCTAGGTTAGCTTCCTGTTCGTTTTTTTCTCCGATAACGTAACACCTAAATCCTATTTAAAGGTTTTGTAATCATTTAAATCTTTCTGAGCTGCAATTGTATATATTTACATAACGAATTATATAAAATGCATTGTTCAAAGGAAATAGGTAAGAAAAACGGTGGTGGTGAGAGCCAATGTCGAAGTTCTATGAAAGAAATAAAATGCACAGCACTCGTGCTATAAAGTCAAATTAAATGAAGACAGACTGACAGAGGGGAACATCAAACCCGTCTATCCAGACAGCCCACAATTTGTTTAGGGCCGATGAAAGACCGATTGTAGAATTAAATGGTATTAAATACGTCTTGGTGTGGCTGGCTGTCTTCACTGGAAGTTTCTCCTCTTTCATAAAACTCGTCTCCCTGCAAATTCACATTCTCCTTAGCAGCATTTAAGGATGATTTGAGCAGGCAATGTTTACAGTTCCAATTATTTTGCGTTCTCTAAAAGTGTCAATGACAAAAATTGAAACCAGAGTCATATCTTTCACAGTCGATAAAAAAGATAGTGAAATCAAAATTAAGAATGATAACTTTAATAAATTATACGCGTTATATTAATGTCGTATATTTATGTAGGTTAAAAAAACGTGTTACAATATTTTTATGTCAGAGTTTATAATTCCCAACAATTTCATATACCATAAAGTCAGCCAGCGAATCTTTGCAAATATTTTTCATTACAGACCATTACGGTGTATGAACAAACCGATTATACATTTCAAAATGAGAAAATGTCCTTGTTTATTAATTTGTGGTACATTTATGATACACGAAACAATTATATATCAATTTGACTTTCCTTGTCGACAAACTAACATCATCTGAAGTAGACATGGGCTGTCCAGTTTGACTCTGGATAGGAAGTTTCTTTAGATAAGGAGTGGTTTGACCAATCGCCCCTTTATCAAATGGTAAAATATATAATACATGCTTAGTGTTTTGTATAAGAAAAAATATCTAACGAGGTTGGGAGAATTGATCATTGTCGAGGCTCTGTCGAGACAATTATCAATTCTTACAACCGAGTTGGATATTTTTTTGCATGCAATACACTAAGTATGTATTATATTTATCTTATAACCTCTATTTGTCTTGTTTTCGTCGATGTTTCTAACTGAAATGCAAGTTTCTAAAAATAACCGCATTATATCTTTGTTCTAAAAATAACTATGTGATATCATAAAAATTATCATACAGATATTTGTATAGTTATAAGATAAAATATACTACTCACATTTCAAACAAAGCTGTGCGTTTTTTGAAGCGTTCATTTAGCATATTTTGTAGTCCCTTTTGCATTAGAGATATCTATAAATCATAAAAAGGATTAACTGATTCAGAAATTATATCACAGGACGTTGAAAGCTCGAGATTTAGCCTTTATAGTCTGATGTGAATTGTTTTGCAGAGCATTGTTTGATTTTGCTTCATTTTCTGAAAAGACAACTTCAGAACATAAAACATCTTTGAACCTAAATCTAAGAGCATATCTTTACAAAAACGCAATCGCAAACTTTTAAAACATTCGACGAAACGTGTATACTAAGAACATATTTCACACTCCGATCGGACTGTGCAGATGCAAGGTAAAATATGAGCCTATGCGTGACATTTCCAACAATTTGAAATGTTCGTGAGGTGCAAACATTGGGTAGCATAGATAGCCATTCACTGTGAATATGCAGTTACCTGATGGTCTACAGATACTTCGAGACCTTATCTATCTGCTAAATGCAAAGTGAAGACTCTGCTCAGACTGTGCCGATGCGCAGGCTGGTCAGAGTCTTTTCTTTGCGCATATTTGAAACTGTTGGAAAGCTTACGCACATGCCGATATGTATTCTTAGCACAAATGTGAAAAGCAAAACAAAGAGTCAAACTTATGGTGAATCACTTCAATCCTTAATGCAATGACTATGGCTTTGACTTAGCTTCAGTTGAGGCACCTCTTAGCTTTTTTTCATAGACAGGGGATATTGTTGATTTTTTGTAATTTCTTTTTCGGATTTAATCCTCTTTGAAAGAATTCGTATAAAGAAAAGTTTGGCAGACAGACTTGTATTTGTTTGGATGGGGTTTTACGCCTTTTTTAACAAATTCAGTCATATCGCGGCGGGTGGATCACCTAACAAATGATTCCTGGTATTTCTCACATCAGTACTATATCACATCCTTTCCTAACCTCCAGCTACTACCTCACATAGGTCTACGATTATCAACCCATTGGTGGAAGACAAATAGTCGGAAAGGATAAGAGCCGCCGTCGGGGATCAAACCCGGGACCTATCGATTTACAGTCCGGCGCTATGACGGCGGCGCCAGACTAGTAACATTAGTACATTTGAATACCCATAAGATACTAATTAGGCTAAACTGAATATAAATCCTCAAACAGAGATGGCACACAAATCCTTGAAGTGCGAGCAAAATGCAGTATCTCCATATTTATTCAAGCTGTTGATACGACGTTTTGGTGGCCCAACCACGAAACACGTCCCGGGATAGGTAAGGATTCATCTTGCAGCTACAGCGATACATTCATTAGAAACAGATTATAACCCTGTAATCACCAGTTTCAAAGACCTTCCTTTTTTCATCATTTAATCATTTAACGTTGACCACACAGATATCAACCTGTCCCGCGATTAGAACATCAAAGCGAATTAAGCGCTTCAGTGATAGTACAGTTAACAATATCGTGAAATTGATAAGGTAAATGCTTTTGGAATGATTTCGGAATGAAATTGAATGAGTGTGTGGAGCGAGTTTAGAGTGAATTTTAATGGGAGGTAACCCTTTATCGCAAATTTTGTCCAAAACCAACAAAATTAGCGATATTGATTAGCTCCCTTTAATGAAATATGCAAACAAGTTCTATACATAGCTTTCTATTTCTTCAAGAACCTATGAGACGCAAACAATTTGAATTTTGTCAGTGAAAGCGCGATTTTTTCTCTTTCAAAATTCATTTTGAACGACGCTGTTGAATCTTTTTTCAATGGGTTTGAGCGTTTTTGAATAGTTTGAGTGAGCGGTTGGAATGAATGAATGAATGGAGCGCTGATTGAGCGTTTTAGAATGGATTTGATTGAGATGAATGTAAATTTCACGATGTAACTAACGGTAGTTGTTATACTTTTTACTGTAGATTTTTGAGTTTCACCCAGAAAACCCAAGGTTGATTTCTAATAGTGGCTAAACAGTATTTGCCCTTTTGGCCAACGGAAAGAGAATTATTTGTCTTTTCATGACCCATGTCATCAATTTCATGACAAAACCGTATTTTTTTTTTCAAAAATCAAACTATGAAGTAAAATCGTATACAAATTGTTCGAGAAAATATTCTGATATTCGAGTCATTTTTAACCCATTGTATGTCCATTTTAGGAGTACAAATTTCCAAAAATTGCCTGAAATTGAATTTTTATTCATTTTTCCCATACTATATTTCAGTAAAAAATGAGACCAATATTTTGTAACTAGCACCTCATTGTACATTCCGAGGTTGAAAGGCGATGAATTGAGCGATGCGCATGCGAATAAGAAAAATTTTAGGAAAAGGAGCACCAATTTTATGATGTTATTGTATGTAATTGTAATATTCAGGGTTCATGATTACAACATCGATGTATACAATCAGGCAAATGACGAAAAAATTACATAAGTTTTTATGTGAAAAAATGAAATCAATAAACTAATGATATCTCCATTATTGATTGTGTTCAAAATCTCCATTTCAGAAGCTCAGTATATTCGTGGCTCTGTGTGAAACACTTACAACTGCCTATATACATTATACGAGTATTTAGGCAGTTACAACTGTTTTGCACTTGGCCATCGATTCTAAACGTGTTGAAAGTAGGCGTGTCTCTCTGGGCGTTGACGTCTACTCCGTTCGTATCCTCAAAAGATGTATCCATTGTAATACAATATTCATTTGAAATACATTCCTTTAATGTTTGGGATATTTAAGATAAATTTACTGAATAATTGGGTCTCATGTTTAAAAGGGATTTGACGAGTTGAATTTATGATTATGAAGAAAGAAGGCGTTTTGAAATAATATTCGTAATATATTGTGCTGTAGATTGGGTAGCAGTGGGTTAAAAACCACTGCCTCTCTCTCAGGGACGTGAAGACATCAGGATTGTGTGTTCGAGATCGATTCTATAAGCTTAAGCTTTCGTCGCAATCGAACTAAAATAAATTAATTATAAACTAATATATTGTGTTTCGATGGAAGTCATGACTAGTTTGATTTTGGTCCATTTATTATATTGTAGTTGTCAAATTATAGTATATTATCAATAGCCTAACTAAGGTTTTCCTATTATGTTAATTTTTAAAGACATAGACATAGAAAAAGACATGACTTTATTTTCGGAATTTAATATAGTTTCTCTGCGATATAATTATCGAAATCTTTTTGTCAAGGTCAGATTATAAACAAAAATAAATTAAAATATAATTGACAGGGGTGTAACTATAGATCGATAGGTCGATGTATTGTGATAGTGACAGTCGCGATATCGATGTATCGATTGCATTTTCCCGACGTCGGTAACTATAGCAGTACAGTTAAAAACATCGTGAAATTGACAAGGTGAATGATTTTGGAATGATTAAGGAATGAAATTGAATGAGTGTGTGGAGCGAATTTTGAGTGAATTTAATGGGAGGTAATCCTATATCACAAATTTTGTTCAGGATGAACAAAATTAGTGATATTGATTACCTCCCTTTAAAATAAAATGCAAACAAATTCTATAGATAACTTCCTATTTCTTCAAGAATCTATTAGACGCTTACAATTTGAATTATGTCACCGAAATCGCGATTTTTTTTCTATCCAAGTTTATTTTGAATGAAGTTGTTGATTCTATATTTTTCAATGGGTTTGAGCGTTTTTGACTGGTTTGAGTGAGTGTTTGGAATGAATGATTGGAGCGCTGAGTGATCGTTTAAGAATGATTTTGATTGAGGTGAATATCAATCTCACGATGTAACTAACTGTAGTTTGTCCAAATATCGATAGTTTCGATAGTTAATATTCAAATCTAACTTACACAAAATTTCAATGTTTTCTTGGTCTCTTAATTTAATCAAAACTGAGAAAAAAGGAAGCAGAGACAGGGAGAGAGAGAGAGAGAGAAAAAGAGAGAGAGACAGAGAGAGAGACAGAGAGAGAGACAGAGAGAGACAGACAGACAGACAGACAGACAGACAGACAGACAGACAGAGAGAGAGAGAGAGAGAGAGAGAGAGAGAGAGAGAGAGAGAGAGAGAGAGAGAGAGAGAGAGAGAGAGAGAGAGAGAGAGAGAGAGAGAGAGAGAGAGAGAGAGAGAGAGAGAGAGAGAGAGAGAGAGAGAGAGAGAGAATACAAGTTCCAATAATCCGAAATCAATTGAGTCCGAGAAGATATCTGGGGAATCCATGAAAAATAAACTGTTTATTCTTGTAACGAATTTAAGCATCAGGCACAGTTTGTTTTTCGAAGAGGGAGAACGAGTGACCAAAGGCGCAGACAACAGGTCTTCGTCTTCCAGAAAATCTCACGACAGATCCCAATATTAAAAGAATTTATAATCCTCTCTGTTCATTTGAAAACTGATAGAAGTAGTAGTGGTGGTAGTCATACATCCAGCAGTAACCCCTACTGTACGAGTATATCGATTGCTCAACGCAAAACTGTTAAAAACGCTTAAATGAACATAGCCAATAACAACAGTGTTATGTTTAGGCCTTGGTATATTGTTAGCTGTATCAATATTTGGTAGTGGAATTTCCGACAAGTACCCGACAAAACGTGTTTATTTCCGCAATAGACTACCTGTCAAACAATATTATTTCTCCTACAGACATATTGGTCAACAACGTCCTAAACAACGTACAATGGCTGACCAATAATAACAAACGGCAGCAATGTTTTTATTTACATTTCACGCGTATTCTAATCCGGGTATTAAGATACGGTCGGTATTGATGAAAAGCCATTGACCCTTTGAATTATCCATGACTTTCACGTCAAAGGGTTAGCGCAAAACTATTGTAAGTGCCTATAACTATATAGGCACTTTCAATAGTTTTGCACTGACCCCTTGAATTCCCGACGCACAAAAACTCTTATTCCGAATAACAGCAATGCAAAAGAAAAAGACAAGTTCAAACAACAAATGAAGAAACAAGCAAACAATAAAATGGTTTCCAACATATGGTTTTGATGGAAAAATTCCCTAAAAATTATTCAGAATGAAAAATATCACCAAATCAGGTTAAATGTGTTAGAATGAGAACTTAATTAAAATTTCATTGAAAATGTAGCTAAACGTAGGGTAAACAGTCAATGGTTTTCTTGTCAGATTATGTATATGGAAAGACACTACATATATGACAATTCGTCTGTCATATTGGACAAAACTTTTAAAATATTGGTGGCCAATCAATTACTCACAGAGAAAAGTTTTTCATTACATGCTCACTAACCTGAAAAATATTCGCCAGAAAGGAAGGGATTTTCGCCACAAAAGGTGTCAAATGTTTTGAATATGTGAGATATCCTAGGCTTTTGATAGGTATGTCTTTGATCCTTTCATTTTGGCGTAAATACATGATAATCATTTGACAAAAAGTCACATCAAATGATTATCAACCATTCATAACCTAAGACCATCTGTGGCCCGCCATTCCATGATACATTAGTATTGTCTTTGTAAGAATAGTTATTCTTTTGCCCTTCTTGCAGTATGGTTACTGTTGATTAATTGATTGGTGTTTTACGCCGCTTTCAACATTTTTCAGTTATATCTCGGCGGCTGCAGCACCTAACAATGGTTTCCTTGTATTTCTCTTACCAGTACAACCATCACATCCTTTCCTAGCCTCCAGCTACTATCTCACATAGGTCTACGATCATCAACCCATTGGTGAGAGACAAATAGTCGGAAAGAGTGAGTCTCACCGTCGGGAATCGAACCAAGGAGGATACTGTTGACGATTTCTTCACAGTTTTATTCTCCGATAAAGTTATTTTCTGTAGTTTTGACCGGGCCGGGAGCGGCTTGGCCATGGCGTAATTTGTCGAGGTTACTTTAAATATGAGCATGTGCGTGACATATCCGACAATTTGTCCTGTGAATGGGATGAAAACTTTTAGCAGCTTAAATGGCTATATGGTGCAATAAGAAACTTGTTTGAATGTCTTCAGATAAATTGACAACTTATTTAACTATAAAGCAGAGTGAAGACTCTGAAGAGTCTTTGCATTGCGCCCATTTCAAATTGTTGGAAATGTCAGGCGCAGGCTAATACATATATTGTTCTTCTTTATCGTTATTGGTTTGTCGGAAATTATTGTTTGCATGTGCATTCAAGGGTTAAATAAAATAATAGTGACCATATAGTGACTACATTCTTTTTCCCCGTAGTTTTCGTAGTCTAGAATAGACACTGTTTAACTAGTTTTTTTAACTTGAACTTTGATGAAACGACATGATTCCTACGC
The DNA here is from genome assembly GCA_948146395.1 of Fragum whitleyi. Taxonomy (NCBI): domain Eukaryota; kingdom Metazoa; phylum Mollusca; class Bivalvia; order Cardiida; family Cardiidae; genus Fragum; species Fragum whitleyi. The sequence continues at coordinate 18,789,210 of OX411555.1, forward strand.
CCGCTCTCCTTGTCATGTCAAAAGTCTATGGTAATGTTTCGACAGAAAATATTTGAAAGCGATATTAACTATTTATTAAGCATGGGGATTCACGATAAGGAAAATACATCCAAAGTGTTCTTTGATTTAAAAGTGCTAAATATCCATTTATAAATTTTATCTAAAATCAACTCCCACAAACAGGCATGCGTGATAAAGCAGAAAAAGTGCGATAAGACCTACGTCATAAAGCTACCCAACTGATTTTCTTCTAAGTCCTTAGGTCTAACAAGGAAGCCAAAACTGAAATGAGTAAACCAGTTTCAAATACGTGCATATATCCTTGCATGTATTTGAAGGAGGTCTGAACTCGTACTCATTATCTTTGCTGCTTAAAGATAGCATAAAGCTTTTTTAAGCGGTCCAATTCGTTTAAAACCTATAAACTATTAAAGTGAATGCAAATTCAAAGCAGAGCATTGTTTCGAGTGAAACGAAATTCATAATTTTAAACGAAACGCAAAGGACAAAATTCATTATTGGTCCAGCAAAAGGCTGCGGTGAACTGCTTGCACCAGAAAGTGTCTGTATATTTCAGAAGGTAAAGATATAATAACTCTTGTGTTGCTATCAATTGTTTATCAAAGGAGACCCATATTATGACTGTAAGGTTATGACAACCACACATGCCTTTTTCTGTCTGACTTCTGGCCCTTTTGCACAAAAGCTAATTTCTTCTTTTCGAGCACATTTCACGACATCTATGTCTATCCGCTGCGCATGTATGTTACGCTAACAATTTCTGTCTTTTATCTGTTTGGGTTCGAAAATATTTTAATCATAACCCCTAATTTTCCAAGAAAATAAAGCTCCCATTCTATACCTTGACCATCTACTATGTCCGTTTTTATAATTGCACAAGACCTTTTTTGGACAGAATTCATGAAAAATGTGAGTCATCCAAAAGAAGAGAGATAAAACTCCTATTTCACCCTGCTACTAATCTCTTTAAATCCCCATAGGCTTTCAGTGAAAGTCAGCCCCACTTTATAAATTGATTTTTGAATTACCCCCTCCAACATTGCTTTAACACCCGGTATTTAAAATGTTTCTTTTTTCATCTCGCCCCCCGGATTTTGATACATTCTCACATGTTTATATTAAAATCACAAGTATTATGTCAAGTCATGCTGTTCCGAATTAACATCGCTTTATGGATTACCCGAAAGAAAGCATTGTTGATCATCTAGTAAAACCATAAATAGCTCTAAGCATGCAACAGAAGACCTACGCAGTGAACTTGTTTTAGAAATCTTTCTTACGACTTTTATATGGGCTAACGGTCAGACTGTTAGGTAGAATGTAAATGGAGACGCAGTTGAATGTCTGAATCAGAGAGATTATAAAACAGTTGCTGCATTCAAGCGTAAATGACACAAACTTAAACATTGAGATTAGTTATAAGTAAAAGGAATTTGACTGTGTACGCGATAGAATTTAGTCGCAAGTACTAAATGAGCTTATGTGTGACATTTCCAACAATTTCAAATGAGCGCCAAGTAAATACTATGGCCAGCCTGTGCATCTGCACAGTCTGGCCACAGTCTTTACTTTGCGATTCGTAGATAGAACATGTCTCAAAGTATCTTTAGATAGTCAGGTAATCTTCTAATCAAACTATGTAGAAGTCTAGGCTGGTTACATCTTGTCGAGCCAAGGGTTACGAACGTTTTACTTATCTTACCCTTGGCTGATTGAATGGGTAATTTCTGTACGCGTGACGTCACAGAACGGAAAACGAGGCGGACCAATCAGTAACCTTTTTACAAAAAGGTCCGACAGCGGGAGGTATGTTAGATCAATATACCCCGCGGCTACTTTCCAGATGTGGAATTAACCCTTAGAATTGCGCTTAACCCCTTCAGTTCTAGGTAATTGTGACACTTAGCAAGACTGAAATACACAGTCACAAAAACCGATCGAAATTCCTATATCTGTTCAAATGACAAAATATCTTTTTAATAATTTGATGGTACATTGAAAGGTTCTAAAATTCTTCTTTTTCTACCCTCGATGTTAGTGCATTACGATTGTTTAATGTTTATTTGAATTTTCAAGTTATTTAATCAATCAATACCTGTTTAAGTTTTCACTGTTTTAGACCTTATCGATGGCATACTCCAGTATAGTAGAATGCATCTATATTGAAGTACGCGAAATTTAAAATTTGGAATAAATTCAATAATTAAGCCGTCTTATAAATAGAAATAATTTACTTGAATTTTCATATGAATTCTTTTATTCGAGAGTTTTTCTCCTTCTCTTCCAGCAGACTTTTCTTTAAACACATTAAATGACAGGAGGAATAAAGAGAATAAAATATGAAAATAAATAAATAAAGAAAGAAAATAATAGAACAATTTTTAGTAAAAATCCTCTATCTGTGTAAAATAAATCTCGTGTGAGAATATTGTGGGAGCCGAAGAATTAATCAATTTATTTGTTAATTGTTATAATTTGTCTTTATTATTTATTTATTTGTTTATTTATTTGAATTAATTTTAATTTGAAAAGTACCCATATTGCAGGTAGTCACAATGTTTCGCTAAATTAAAAACTTAGATTTGCTATGAAACAACTTATTCACGACGTTTAAAACAAAGCAATCACGCACAATGTCCAATCCAAATCGAATTACACACGTATTTGTAATTAAAAAGGGATTATTTGATTTTTGTCTCTAATATATATTTTAATGTGGGGTAGTCCAAAATCTCGTGGCTACAGCTTATTCAAGTTATGATTAAGTAGTTTTGCCGCCCGTTGACTATATTCTATATAGTATAGAAATATGTTTGCATTCAATTAAAAAAAGCAAAAAAAAAAACAAAAAAAAACTGGCCATTAATTTTATTTTTTTTATTTCACACATTTTTTTTTGGGGGGGGGGGGGGGGGGGGGGGAAGAGAGAAGGCTATCCAAAATGTTCTTCTATGGAACAATATGGGGGATAGATTTACTCAAAATCATTTCATGTTATTTTGTCAGTCGGCAAAAATACAAAACGTGTGAAAGATAATGTCTGAATTCCCAACTCACATTTTTTTGTGTAATTTAAGGGGGGGGGGAAGAGAGAGAGAGAGCTTTGGAAACATTCACGGTGGACAATGAGGAAACTTTCGGCTTACTATTCCTATCATTCTGATAAAAAGGAACTGATTTATATTTTGTTGATTTTATAAATCTATCTGTCATTGAATAAACACGTACTAAAACGTTAGCGTCTTCGATGCGACGCATTTTCTTTATCCAAGAATGAAGGGTTATCTACACAGTCGTCGGAATACAACAGGTTGCCATAGGGATTAAAAGGTACCGATGTCGTTTGTAAGAAGCTCTCTGATTGGCAGTCACAGAAATCGCGTTTGACCTTATGATTGGCCGGCTAAAAATAAATCGTACAGAAAATACCTATTCATTCAGTCAAGGGGTATTCGAGAAGATCTTATCGATTCAATACCCCTTGACTCGTGAAGATGGGCTGGTTAATGCTTGTCCATTACGCTCAAAGGACAAGTACGTGCATAAAATGATGGCGTACCAGTAATTATATCGGGAAATTATATCGCCAAATATTTGGCAAGAACACGTACATTTAAGACGGAACATGTTTTGGACGTTATATTACATCTGAGTTTTTACCAAAGCGCCTGTTTTATTTGCGTATGCTTACGTTTGTTATGCGTGCTCATTAAAATGACTCTAAACCAAAATGGTATACCTTACATGTTAGGTTGACAGCCCTGTTTAAGTCAAACATGTCTCCATTTGTGCTTGCATGTCCAAACGCTTTTATTTGACATTCGTGCGAATCTCTTCGACACTATTTTCGGGTATATGTGTGCATTAATGCACAAGCGTGTTTCCTAAGACATATACTTTTTAATATGTGGTATTTGATTAAGTTAGTATACTATACTATTGTCTATTACCGCAAATCCTGATAGTTTTAAGAGGAGGATCTTAGTTTTTGTTGAATCTAAACTGATTATTTCACCAGGTTATAACGTCTGCTGAAGTGCAGTGCATGTTGTTAGAAATGTTTTAATAGATTAAGTTTGTTAAATAAACAAGTGAAAAAAAGCTTATCAGCAAAATGATGTAGAAATGCTTAAATTAAAACCAGAGTTACATTCAGTACATTCTACCGACTCTGAACTGCTAGATGCGTTTTATTCTTTCAATACTTGCTCTAAACATATGCACTGCCTCTGTGGCCGAGTGTCTCTTACCAATGGGTTGACAATCGTAGCACTATGTGAAATAGTAAGTTGGGGCTAGGAAAGGATGTGATGGTTGCACTGGTGAGAGAAATACCAGGAATTTATTGTTAGGTGCTCCAGTCGCCGCGATATAACTGAAAAAATGTTAAATGCGGCGTTAAACTCCATTCGATAAATCAATCAATAAATCTGTGGCCGAGTGGTTTAAGAGCTTGGCCCGTGAAGGTCCATGGTTTAGAGTATGACCGTCGCCGGGGGGTGTTCACAGGCTATCCATTCAATCGCAAACTCCAGTCAATCCTGCTGTAAAAACGGACTGCCTCATGCACAAACGCATGCGCAACGAACGTTGTGGCCTCTAAGTCGAGATTTCAAACTTTATTCCTTATTCAAAAGAATAAAGGCTTAACGTATGATCTGTGCTCTTTTCTGAAAGTGTTGCAACATAATTGCGTTGGCGGGTTGACTTTGTACCAGCTTGCAGTTAATGTTAAAGATGTTGACATCAGTTTAGATAAAGTTGAAATTAAGATAATTTGATGCATTTATTACTACTTTTCATGTCAGCAATTTGAACCCTATTAAACTTTGATTCGCAGGTTGAGATATGTAAATAAATTGTCATCCCTTTCATGGCTTTTAAACGTTTTGATAAAACCGGAATTTTCAACGGAATTGCATCCCTTTTTAAACTTTTGTGGGATACAATCGCAAAGTCTCATCTTTGAGACCTCATGGGATCTTGATTAGTAGATCTTTAAAGAAACTGTGGGCGAACAGACTGGTGGGCAACGGAGAATCCTCGATCAAAATAGCTGACCTGGATCTTCGTACTCAAACTTCAATCAAGAATGTCTCGGTATGGCGCAGACGTCGTTTTGAGATCTATTTCATTGTACTTTTCGATTTCTGCTATTCCTTTAAACGTACACTTTCGCGGTATGTTCGTTTTATATTTTTGCTTTCATATTACAACCATCCAGTCTTTTATACTTAACTTGAGCTTCTGAATGTACTTATCCCTTCATTGAGGTTGAACGACTTGATAAATTGTTTTTTATAGCCTAGGCATAGACGGATTTTACAATGTTTCGCCAACATTTTGGCCCTGAACGGATACACGCGCGAGTATCACGTCAGCAATATAGTTCCATTTTAGTCAAAGATTGGTTTTCTTATTCATATTCAATGGCTCAGTGCTAAACAGTTGTAACTGCCTATTATCACATAGACAGTTACAACTGATTTGCGCTTAGCCATCGTAACTGAGAATCTACATTCACATTAAGGGTATATCCGTATGGTGTCTGTAGTCTATAGGTACATCGTCGGCCTCTTGCCTCAAAGGTCCTGAGTTCGATTCCCGAGAGCGTTTATCGATCTTGGTTCTCTCATTGGTCCACACATTTGGCGCGAGTACGGGTGAATTTTCCAGGAAGCAGAATCGAGAAGGATTCATCTAAGTTTCAAGAACTTGTCTCCCAATCGATGTAAAATGGATAGGTTTTAATCAAGGGTATATCCCGCATATAGCATATGCATCTCCTTTCAAGTATTCCTTATCATCAAGACTCGTACTATTCTTTGGAAATTTTCACTTTTCAGTGAAGAGTCGAATATTATATTTACGTTATATAATAGACCTAGGGCGAAATTTAATCTCCGTTATATGCAGATAGGGGGCGATGAAAATTGCTTTGGCTCACTGGGAGACTAAATGCTTATCAGCTAAGTCGATGACAAGTAGTTGAGTAGATGGGATTAATTTACAATTTAGACTGTAATTATAGGGGGATATATCGGGGTATCAAAAAGACCTGTCTACCTTCAAAATGGTTTTATGGTCTCCATAAAAAATGCCTCCTTGTAGGCTTGATTTTAAGAAGTCATTTTAAAGTGAAGAAAAGAAAGGAATACAAATGTAGATAACACCTCGAAAGCTCAGGCGGTTACATGTACTTTTTATTATTAATCCATCACTTTACATTCAGTTCAGACCAGAATAATGATATCCATGGTCTAGAGGTAGAGTGTCGACCCAAAGGCCCATGAGTTCGATTCCCGGGAGCGGCTATCGATCTTGGCTTTCTCATGTGCCCACACATTCGGCACGAGTACTGGTGAATTTTCCAGAAAGCAGAATCGAGAAGGATTAATGTAAGTTGCAAGAACTTGTTTCCCAATAGATGTAAAATGATTACGTTTAAACCAAAGCTAGAATCATCGAATAAAGGACTTGTATCTAACGTACATGTATTTCTTGTAGACTAAACTTACAAATTATTCGAACGGTCGAACAACTACAAAAAGTACATTTGGTCGATGTAATTCTAAAACCTTGTAGTAAAACTAACAACGACGATGTATTAGAAAAATCTAATTTGCGCGTGTTTGAAATACGGAAGACAACAATGAAACACAAAGCATTCAATTTCAAGTTTTATCCAAGCTGCTAAATCATTACATTTACTTTAAAAATATATCGCATTCAAAAATACAGTTTTGCAATTCTAACCCGTTCACCATTCAAGGGTTTTCTCTATAAGATTCAAGTTTCTTTAATAATAAGTAAGCACAAGGACTAACAAACTATCAATAACTATCGCAAAAAAATGATAGACAAAAAAATTGACTCCGATTTGTTTAAACTACGGGATAAAAGTTGAAATTATCTCACAGAAGATACACAATCATTATAACCTCTCTCTAAAAGATGAGTATAATAGCATCTTTCACAAAAATGTGGATATTTTTAACAAAAGATCGTTTGTTCAATCAGGTAGGTATGCCAATGATTTCCGCCTACAACACAGGTTTTTGTTGACATAGTGACACTGAATTCATCATTTCCCGTGCGTGATTGAGGACGAATGGAATTTCATTAACAAACAGAAGTTGTAAAAATTAAAGTTTTATCTATCTTTATAATTTTCTAATTATAAGTTTGCCAGTTATGTCTCAAAACGATACATTGTACACTTAGAACACGTATTACATGTTCAGAGCTTAATCTTTTCTTTGGTGGAAACTTATCAAAAGTGATGTTTAGTATCTCGTGGCAAAAATATGTCCCCAAACCTGTGCAATGCCAGATTACTGCGGGCAGTAGCAGTAATCGAGCCAATATCCCTCGTTAAATTCCCCATAAGGCTGCGGTAAAAATTCCAATGGCTTGACCACTACGCCACAGAAGCTTTTGGCTAGGACATTACTGATGCAAAATTGCTCAGGCTAACACAAAAAAGCAAAAAGACTAGAGTGACAATACGCGATCAATATACATGTACCACAGACAATAATATATTGGTAAAGCCAAGCGCCCATACACGAAAAAAATATTTTCAATCTAAGGGATTGACAATATAAGCTATCGTATAAGGGCGATATTGATAATTGGTTTAAATAGTATAACCGATATTAGTGCCATTGATATTTACTGAGTATTGAGAATTTTAAAATGGATACATTTTTTGTCGATGCAAAGTCAATCAGAAGACAACAACAGGTACAGTTAATACATCGTGAAATTGACACTCACTTTGATCTAATCATTCTAGATAATTCACTCAGCGCTCCATTCATTCATCCCATACATTCACTCAAATCGATCAAAAGCGCTCCGAAATCATAAGAAAACAACTTACGATGTTCTAATCAGGAGTATCATAATCACTTTATGAATGTAAAGTCAAGAACAACAGGCCAATGTAAACGTTTTCAAATGAAACTTACTTCAGCAAGCATCTTTGAAAATGGGATCTAACCTTGTACATTGCCTATGAAGCACAACAAAATGACGTTCCTAATTGCTCATTGGTAAGGAAGGAGACCGGAGGTATCAAAAAAAAGTAAAAGGTTGAAACTATTCCTAGTTCGAATACTGACGCGAGCATTTTAAAGCAAACTTTTATAAGTATATGCGATTATAAAATAGAAGAGTGCATATAATTATACCAGTGATAATCATATCGTTTTGTCGTATATCCTTTTGTTAAAACGTTTCACAATCAAATGACTAATTACAGAACAGGAACGATACCAATATTAAAGAAAGGTAAATCCTAAGATTTCAATTAAGTTTTCTTACTTATCCCGGTCAGAAGGACCTGTCAATCAAATGTAGATTTCAAACAAGTGGTATCTAAGGACATTGGCTAATAACTTGTAAGTTTTGTAGTGCTCTTAGATGATATGCATCCTTTCCTCTGCAATATTATCAAATTTCAGTTGCCTTATTCGACAATGATTGCATAGAATTGTCGTTCTACTCTATGTGTAGTATCTAATTGATATATAAATAGCAATAAGCAATATTTAAGAGGTTTTGGAATCTAATGAATGATATGCTTGAACTTGAAGCTGCATCACTCAAAACTCGCTCCACACACTCAATCCATTTCATTTATGAATCATTCCAAAATAATTTACCTTGTCAATTTCACGATGTAACTAACTATAAATTATTTGCTAAATTAATGTAGTTCGTTGGGGTTGACCATATTCTATGTACTCACAACAGTGTTATTTTGAAGGAACATAAGATAGAGGACAAGATGGGTAATTGTCCATGGGATGTGACTGTACATATAAATTTGTTCAATGTATCAAAACCCAGGGTCAGTTCTATTGACTTTTTCAATGAGATGTTTTAGAAATGAGTTGTACGTGACGGTTGATTGTTGACCGGGGATTTTCGTGAATTTAATCCAGATGTAACAAATCCTTTTAATATGCCAGCATGCTAACCCTTACATTTAGAATGTATCGGTTGATAAATATCAAGGTAGTGGATCCGCAATAGTTCCACAACATTTCGAAACTCATGGACTTTCACAATGTTGACCGATGTTTCCTAATGAAATCATTAGGAAACTTCGATCAAAATTGTTAAAGTTCGTTACTTCCAAAGTGTTGTAGAACTATGAGGGGTCCACTACCTTAATAACAGAAATAATTTGAAGGGTTCCTGAAACATGAAATCAAATGCCGTAATTGCGTATGAGGACAGCTAATCAAGTAGCCACAAATCTTAAAGTTCGCCGAAGGTGAAGGGCAAGGTCATAGTCAGTTTTACTTGATATTCATTGTCATGAATTATATGTGATGCTTGAGTTCTGTGGTCGGGAAAATCTTGCTGTTGTTAATTTAATGATGACAGCCCCATGTGTTCGAGTTCGGTTAGCAAACTAACTTGTTCGAATAACTTGTATGTAACAGATTTTGTTAGCATCGAACGATTGAAATAGAATCAAAACGAAAACTCGCGACTCTATTATCTCAATAACAAAAACTTAAATCGAGCGGACGTCGGATATTTAAATTTGTATTATTTGGCGGCGTACATGCGCGAATACATGTCTAATGATGTCAGTTTTTTTTTTCGTTTGAGAAAAGTACCACTGACTGATGAAAGAAATAGCTGCCGTATACACGCATTCCATATGTCACAAGACAAGAAACCCTTACGTGTCATCCTCACACGTGTGAACCTGGCTTACGTTATAGACATTCTTAGCTTATATACAGGCTACAATTAACAGAATCGTGAAATTGACAAGGTGAATGATTTTGGAATGATTTAGGATCGAAATTGAATGATTGTATGGAGCGAGTTTTGATTGAATTTAATGGGAGGTAATAAAATACCGCAAATTTTGTTCAGGATGAACAAAATTTGCGGTATTTTATTACCTCCCTTTAATAAAATATACATCCAAGTTCTATACATAGCTTCCCATTTATTCAAGAATCTATTACACGCTTACAATTTGAATTATGACAGTGAAATCGCCATTTTTTTCTCTATCCATTTTTTTAATGAGGTTGTTGATTCTATATTTTTAGCGAATTTGGGTCATTTTTGAAAGGTGTGAGTGAGTGCTTGGGATGAATGGATGGAGCGCTGAGTGAGCGATTTTGAATGGTTTTGATAATGGTGAATGTCAATTTCGCGATGTAAATAACTGTAAGTTGAAGACCATGAAGCACTCCATTTATGTTCTTAATGCAGTTGTTAATCTTGTTTTTTAGTGATTTTGGAACGTTTTTGAATGGTATGAATGAATGTTTGGAATGAATGAATGGAGCTCTGACTTGGTCGGAACGATAGTCAATTTCACAGTGTTGTTAACTGTATTCCTTTTTAATATCAAATTTTACAATGAGAAATGTCATCAACATAAATAAAACATCTATACAATTCTTTTCTAATAAGGTCCCGGTGGATTTGGGTTAAATAGAGCAAACTAGTAAGCCCCACATCTGCCAAGACGATTAATAAGTCTTGGCATCGGAAACATTCAGATTTACAACAGATTTTATCTATATTATCAATGGTTTATGATTCTTAGAACTGGAAAATTAGTATTGTACCACAGAAAATGTTGTAGAAATCACTAAAAGAATCTCGTTACTGGAATATGTAATTACAGCGATCTGCAGTAGGTCAAATGTTAGTAATTGATTTATTTTGTTTTTCTTCTTTTTTAACGGAAAAATAATTGATTTACAAATGAAAGATCTGTTTTCTTATATATGTACATTCAAGTGTCAAGAACTTTACATTCATATGTGTACGAGGGTGAATCAAAAATTACGTAGACTAGCGTTGCAGAATTTCTTATTTCACAGACTTTGGAGAGAAAACTACTGTTGTTATTAAATTGCGGTATTTTTCTTTTTGTCGTGTAAATTTGGGTGAAATCCAAAAAGTTGGTCACCTGTAGCAACCATTCTAAAATATGTAGTCATTTGGTACCGGCGCACGGTAACGACGTCAATATGACGCTATGGTATTGAAAAGTTCCGTCGAAAGTCAGCACTTTTCAAGATACTCAACTCAACACATTTTCTGCATCGCCTATCCATTGGATAAGTACTATTTTCATATCCATCTGATCCAAAATGACGACAAAATGATGAACTTAAATGTGTACTGTGTCTAAACGATACTGAACTGATGTTGTTCTGGGACAATTACAGATCAAACGTCGAGGAGACGTTTTCCATTTTCCGAGTGTCATCCTTCAGAAACGCTCTTAATTCTTAAAAAAACCTTTTAAACCATTTAAAAAGAATGTTTCTGCTAACGTTTGAAGATCTTTTAGCATATTTTATCATTTTAACCTCCCGATTAGGTTTTTCATAGGTCCAGTAGAACTTTATTATTGTCCGGTTGTCTCGGGCTGCGCCGGTTCCGTCATTTCGAAGTTCAAAAATTGACGCGTGCCCTTAGCTTACTGACTTTGAATTCGTATATAGCAAATGGATTATGCTTAAATAGTAAATATCCTTACACATAACGTCAACATGTAAATAGGCGAAGTTTTGAAGTGTTTGGACCAAAATGAGGGGACAATTACGGGTAGTAACTCTATGAAGTAGCGTTACAAAATGGGTTGCGCCGGTGGCACCTACCCAGGTTTATCAAATGTTGGATTTTTTACGTCATAGTCATATCAGACTCTAGTAAAATTGGTAATATGTCAATATTAAATGGTTTGAGACGTGTACAAAGTTTCATTAATTTCCGTCGGGAAATTCCAAAGTTATAGCAAAAGTCCACGTATTTTTTATCCACCCTCGTATGTTCGAATAATAAAATTTAAATCAAGTCTTATGCGTTCGATTTTCAGGTTGTGAATCAGATATAATATATGTTAGGACTTCGTCTTAGTTCCCTTCGTGTACAAATCAGCTCTGCTAGCTCAGTTAATTGAACACTGGACTCAACATCTAGTTCTGGGTTCGATTCACGGACTGGCAGACCAACTAACTATTTGTAATTGTCTTTCGGGTGGTACGTTAAATAGACGCCCTGTATGTCAATTAAAGTAATTAATAGAACAATGACGTCAGCGGTATTGGTAGAACACGCTATTTTGACCTCTCAATTATATAGAGATGCACTGTAATCACAAGTCACAATACCCTATTCGATTTATATGAGATTGGCTTTGAGTTTTTGGGGTTTATTTGTTACTTGTTTGTTTTTAATGAAATTGCTAGACACATTTAAGCGAACGAAGTTCCATTTTTGAAAATGATAGCTTTATATCTTGCATTAAATTTACTTATACGATAATTTTACATGTCATAACTAGTGTTAAACGTCGTGTCAAACAGAACAGCGGCATGCATAATGAAATGCATATCGGTGCATTTTTGTAGAACAATACATCGTTTGTTTAGAACAATTTGAGATGGGATAGTGTTTGTATCGAAGTCTAACAACAATGACAGACGTCAAATGTCATAAATTTCACTTCACTTATCAAGATCACGGTAAAAGAACGTATCTTTTTTATCAATTTTTCTAGGAGTTACAGCAATAATATAGTCGGCCTCTTTATAATATAAAGACACATACAATGTTTTTGCCGTAACTCCTCGTGACTATATATATATGTATATAGACACATACTATGTTTTTGCTGTTACCCCTCATGTGTCTATATAATTTATAGACACATACTATGTTTTCGCTTTTATTCCTCGAAAATGTTTGCCTTTCTCTGAAAAGTTTTATTTGTTATAATATTTTTGTCTTTTTTTTAATATCACGTTTTGGATTTTGTCAGGTTTTACCATATACCGATAAAAGATGCAGATGGTAATGTAAATTAAGCTTTGACTGATACATGTATTTACAGATCTCCAATTATTAATTAATTGTGTGAAAATATCCAAGTTCCAGCTTCTTTAAAAGATGGCGCTTTACTTTTCTAAGCTTCTAAGATATCTCCAAAATTACGCTTCCGGCTACGATTTTACTTTTTGTAGACGTTCTTGACTTTAAAAGGGTAATAAGCGGACTTTTAGAAATCTTTTTTGATTGAAAACCTCTACAAGGAGTCTTTTTTGCAAAATCTCTCGAAACAGTATATATTGTTTCAGTTACAACACGATTTATGGATTATCACTTCATTTTCGTTTAGCCATGATTCCGTAAAACATATCATTTAATTACAAACATCTGGTTGAATGTTATTTTTAGTGGTCAATTATATTTGAAATCTACTCGACATATTTAGGAGACTGACATGTCAGTTTCGTATGAAATAAAAATATTCCCATTTTTCAAAGGCGAGATATCTATTTCAGCGGATGGAACGCATAAGATTTCAGGGGATATTTTACAAGCCCAGTATAGAGAATGAGGGATACAGGATAAAGTAAAATTATGCAGAAAAATGAAAGAATTAATAAGAACCGGATCGTTGTGCCAAAAAGGTGAACACGAATTGAAATTACCGCCTCAATACAAACCTGAAAAGGCTATTCGTTTGAATTACTTTCCGATTTCTTAATATGTCATTTTAAGAAATCGTAAAGTAATTCAAACGAGTAGCCTTTTCAGTGATTTTTACAGGTTAAGATATCATTTGTTTTTGCAAACAAGTCTTAAGATTTAGACAATATAAATTCTATTCAAATTATGCAGAAAAATGAAAGAATTAATAAGAACTGGTTCGTTGTGCCATAAAGGTGAACACGAAGTGAAATTACGGCCTCAATGTAAACCTGAAAACCTGAATAGTTTAAATGTGTCGGTAAATCTTCGAAAATATTCTCGTTTTCCCATCTTCCCGTCAAAATTGGACGTTATTCAAAAAGATAAAATTTTAGTTTACACCCCCCCCCCCCCCTGAAAGCTAAGGGTGTCAATGAAAACATATTCTCAACTTCAAATCAATGCCTTAAGTAATATAAGGGATAGGTGAAAGTTTCGAACGACCAAGCTACCGAATACGCCAACGACACCACCGACGAAGAAGTGAATGCTAAAGCTACATATACGTGTTTTTTTCCGTTAACGTACGAACTTGTGTTGGGTAATTTGTTTGAAATCACAATCGATAATCGTTGTTTAGTTGAAAAAGTAAATCAACTAATGATCAGTTGTATAATCGATTTCTTCGAAATTGATACAACACTCCCAGTATTAACCTTTAAGGAATAAAATGACTCTGTCTTGTTAATACTCATGGCCTAAAGAATCCTTCTGTTATTTTTTTACCAACTTCATGGCACAGCGTGAAACAGTTATAACTGCCTATAAACATATAGGCAGTTACAACTGTTCATGCTGAGCCATCGGACTGCTATCAATTTTTAAATCAATATATAATGATTTTTATTTTTTTAAGTGTTAGGAACTTATTAATCGATTATGAAATATCCTAAGCGATTATCACAATCGGAAGCCAAAACCAACTGATTATCGATTATAATCGATTATTCTGCTCATCACTAGTCCGAATTAAAATAAAACAAGTGTACATATAAACATATCATTACTTCAAGCTCTTGAGAGCAACCATATATACAAGATAGATCCCATGATATATAGGGATAGCTAGGGGCGATCATAGATCAGTTAGAATGACTGTAATGCCGGCAATAATGGCCGTATGAATGCATAATTAACACTGTCTATAACACCGTGGTCTTCCTCCTACTTTATAGACTAACAATTTCAATACAGTGAGTGAGGAATATTTTGTCTAGGCAGATCAAGAAATTAACAGTCGAAAAGCGTTTATAGAAAAGTATGGCCACTTTTAAAGACCTGTGTTGTTATAAATCTGTTTGTATTGAAAGATTTGTTGTCCTTTTGCATAAGAATAGCACGGTAACATTGACCCGAATCTAAAAATTTAATTATTTCTACTCGGCTTTGCACGTGTTTTCGTAGGAATAAAATGTTGAACAAAAATATGCGGTATTCATTACCTCCCTTTAATAAAATATGCATACAAGTTCTATTGATAGCATCTAACTCCTTCAAGCAAATATTAGACGCTAACATTTTGAATAATGTCAGTGAAATCGCGATTTTTCTCAATCCAAATTTATTTCAAAGACGTTGTTCATTCTATATTTTTCAATTGATTTGAGCGTTTTTAATTGTTTGAGTGAGTGTTTGGATGAATGAATGGGGCGCTGAATGAGCGTTTCAGAATGGTTTTGACTGAGGTGAATGGCAATTTCACGTTGCAACTAACTTTAACTGGTCCGGGTCAAGGAAGGATGCAGGAAGGTAGTGAAGCCTAAAATCAGACTGCGCGTTTTCACTGTCTCCTAAAGCTTTGTGTACCACAGAAATGTTTTAGAGGAATCGAGGGTAAAGAAATTACTATAATTACAGTATTACAAATTCAATCTGGCAGCGAGTCATGGCTTTATCAATGAAATACAAACATACAACTTGTTCGAAATCTAGCACAGATGTTCTAATGCACGTGCAGTGATAAGAATGATTGAGGACCATCGAAAACGCAGTCGGTATTGACGTTCCCGATTTGATTTGGCGATTTTCAGACGGCAAAGTTAATACGTAGGTACAATTTTTGAAAGCATCTGTACGCAACGGTAATGCTACAATTTTAATTAACAAACTTAAGTTGTCTATGAATAGTCTTCTCAAGAATCTGTTCACTAGCCCTGTGTTCGGGAAGACAAATCGGTGCAAACTTTTTGCAGTTTATATCCAACCTTGCACGTGCAAATTGCCCCTTCGAGATGAAGCGGAAAATGTAAGAACAAAATTGGCCGACGGCGACAAAAATAACAAATCTGTATTACTGGAGAATAAGCTAAGATACTTTAGTCGTCCATTGCAAAAAGATGAACACACGTGAACGTTCAAACCTTTATTTCGCTAATTTCAAATTTGCTATCATTGAGTGAATGAGTATTTTAAATACGTTTTGTATCCCGTGGCTATGGCCTAATTTGTCAATTAACGGGAAATTAAAACAAGGTATCGCGTTTTCCAAGCAAATTAAATTCCTGGCACTTCATTCCGTTGTATAACAGAGTTTGACTGTTTTCCGATACAATCGTGTTTAGACTGTAATGCGACACGTAACTGGGTCTAAATATGGCGATCCGTCATGCGAAAAAAGAGCAATATGCTTTATGCAAATGTGACCCGTCACGCGGCAAGGGACCATCTGGGGACCCCGTATTTTTTTTCTTTTTAAAATAGATTGACTCTAGTACAGGACAACTAGGGGTTGTATCTTTCATAGGATGGTAGATTGATTATTCTAGATTCAGAAAATTAGCAAAATACGAAAAGTTTCGACCCTAGTCAGTTTGCGCAGCCCGCGCAGTCTGACAAGGATCGACACTTTACGCACTTTCCAGATGGTCCTCTTTGCGTAAATTGGTCACAAATATGAAAACTGCATAGTGATGAAATATGCACCTTCAGATATCCATGATAATCTACTTGAATAAAATGTTTAACTTGAGGTCTGATAAGCCCCGTCAGACAGATAGGGGGTCTTTTATAGTAAATTGTTTTCACTTTGTAGTTTTTTAATTACTTTAGACCTTTAAGCATGAGCATCACTTATCAACATTATAATTTTAGGTAGCATTTTTCTTAATGAAATTCTTATTTTCTTTTCCAGACATTTTTTTAAGAACTATTGATCGAGATTGGGCGATGTCAAATAAAGTTAAATATTATAGCAAATGTAATAATTTCAGACATCGGTTTTTCGATACACCTAGACAGACGAATAATTTCTTTTTCAGCTGGCTTAAGGTCGAACATTCAAGTACTCTGCTGGAAAAACATCGTAAGTTAAAAGGCATTTTTATCTTTTATATCTTATAACCCAAATTTTACATTTGTCTTCAACTTATGACCCTTACGTAAACTGATACAATCCACAATTAATTATCAGCGAGAGGTTAAGATTTGAATTTCAGATCTAAAAGCTCAGTTTTTAAACATCGGGGCCGCCATTTTATAAACAGAACGTGGCAAGCTATTCCGTGAAACGAAACATTTGGAACAAAATTCTGCAGCTGCTAAATTTCTCTCAATCAAACCCTCCTGATAACGTAAATTTACTCTAAATTGCCTAAATTATGTGCTTCATGAAGCAAGCTACCCTCTCGAATACGATATTAAACTCGAGTGAGAACGTTGTTATAGCGACTGGGAGTCCACTTGGCATTTACACTATAGCTTGGATGCTTGGGCTACTGTGGTGAAAAATAAAAAATACCTTTTTAACGACATCGAAGACGCAAATGTGACGTCAAACATTGGTATCGCAAAGATATTTTAAAATAAGAAAACTATTTAAAGATGTTTTTATTTAACTGCTCTTAACCAAGTCTTGAAAAGAAATGCCATATAAGCAGGGTACAATCTATGTAGACCATACTCTTTTTTCTTCCTTTTCTTCTGGAGCAATGAATTATGCCATTAAAGGACATCAAATAACACACGGTTGATTAACTTTGATACCTCTAAAGTGCTTAATATTTGATTTTCGTATTAAAAAAGTCACCAAAACTATTTTCATTTCCTATATGTGTCTAAATATTTAAAATCAAAATATAGTATAAATGTCTGTTTAATAACATTTAACAAATGACATGTTCAAACAAAATGAAGCCATTCGAAATAAAGCAAGAGCTCTTATAACAACCGTCGAGTAGAATCATGGCCCATTTTGACCTTTTGAATGCAAAGCTAAAATTTAACACTCGGTATACTTTCAGATACTTTTTACGCAAGACTCCATTTTACCCACTACAATAATTATATCCAACTGATGATTTAAAGAAAAAAAAATAATAATTGAAACAAAGCGTCCGAAAAGATAGGTTTGATTGATTTACTGATTATATTTGTATTAAAGATTTCAAAAAAAAAAAATATATATATATATAAACAAATTAGCACAAATAGGCATGGAAACTGGTCTGCCCAAGTAGGGTCTAATGGAATTTTATTTTAACTACGTGGATGTCAAGAACTATCCTTATAAATTAGTTTGTTGAACAAGTAAAAGATCATATTACCGCATTTGAGTAATAGTTTCGAACTGTATCATTTAAGTATTCGATCATACATGTAATAACTTATCTTCTAATGAGACGTTGCTGCAATGAACGATCAGAAGCGACGACAAATTAACGAAAATGAACAAGATGGCAGGGATCTCCAAACGTTACAGAAATATTTCAATGTACCTTTGCACGCGACTTAGGAGCAACTAGCAGTACCATTTTAAATGTTTTCGTTAATGCAGGTCCTAGCATTATTTTAATTAGACGATTTGTCCAGTTACTTTTTGTGTACATTGTAATAACGATGTAATAATTTAGTCGTAGATTACATCACAGACCCTAAAAACACATATATATTGAGAGTCCCTGATAACATGTAGGTCAGTTCCTTATGGATATCGTAATAAATAGACCATTTATCGAGATACGAGAAAAAGATTACAATGTCAATTTGTCCTCTTAAGAGTTGCATACTTTAAACATTTAACAATAACATTGTTAAAAATGTACACTTAATAACATATCAAACATGAAATACATTTGAAGTAGGCTGTTGACACATTAAGCCATGGGTTACTTGAGCAATGAACTCGAAGAGACGACAATATTCAATATAATTTAAACCGATGTGCGCGAATCGGAAAGACTAAAGTTTAGTCAAACACAAATAACCCGGGATACTTGCATATGCAATGACCCCGCCTGGTTGGTGATTTCGTAAAACGCCCAACTAATTGGGATTATCGACGAAAAAACTTGCCCCTTGTTAATAATGGCGTTATATATACACTTTCCGGTGGAGTTTTGTGACCCGTCAAGCCAAAGAGGTACCATCCGGACAGTGCTAAAAGCATCGACTCATGTCATCCTGCGCGGACTGCGCAGGATGACAATGGTCGACAATTTCGCCCAAGGACGATTCCTTGACGCTGAAATTTTGCAATTTACCATCCCACATTAAAATTTCCGAAGTGCGACCACTGGTTGGCCATTGTCTGGATCTCTATTTCCCCATTTCAAACGTTTATTTTACGGAGTTCCCGGACAATCCTTTTTTGTTACGGATAAATCAAGAGCACTGCCCAGGGTTATCAACGACCCGTTGCAGTTGCTCGATAATCTAAAAAAAATCTCAGTCGAAAATGGGGCATAACTATAAATAATTACATAAATGCTTTTAGAACTATCATCCTTGATAGTTTGGAGAGATCTTGTGATGGTGAACGCACATTACCAAGTTCCTTGAAGATATGTTGAATAACAACAGTGATATGATTTAGTTTACACTTTGCCACGACAACGCATACGTCAACGCCCTCGTCGACAATAACGCCAACGCAAACGACGCAAATGTGATGATAATTCCTCGGGTTTTCTCCGAAAACAGTCGGGCTAAAAGGAAAGGGTCATCTTCAAAATTACCCGTGACCCTTTTGTAAATAGTTACGTTCGACAGTATCTTTGACAAGTAAACTTGAAAGGTTGATAAGTTATTCAATTACGACCGAGGGCTCCTTATCGAATCGCAATTACTCGCTGAGATCATTTGAAATCCCCGCCCTTTGCCCACTCATCAGAGGTTTTACTATTTCTCTATAGAGGCGACTATACCACAGATATTTATTTCATAATCAGAGTTTTTGGCTTTTGGGCTTCATAATATATCCAATGAGACAAAGAAATTGGATGCTCAAGCAATTGCATGTGGTCTTGGTTGGTTGAGCGAAAATATATTCTCGAATTACTCTTAATAAAGTAAGGTGAACTTATCTCCCGACAAAGGTCAAACGAGAAAGTTTCAAGATTTGTTACAGAAGCTCATAAAACAGTTGGTAAACAAAGAAGTTCCTAAAATCACTACAGATTCTAATTTTGTAGAAATCTATGCTGCTTAAAATGCAATAGATGTTTTACGTTGAATTTGGACACGAAAACTTTTCTGTATATTTACCACAGTAATTAGTGTATAAATGTTTTCACATTTAATTCTTCAAATCAAATAATTGGCCTATAAACGTGAATTTGTTAAATAGTTCAAATTTTATACGACTTACAAATGTTTTAAAATTACTTTGAGTAATTCATCCATTTAATTAATGAACCTAGCCATACTTAACTCTGATGTATCAATAGTACTATTTAGGTAATGATTCAATATACATGAATTGCGAGATTGAAGATATAATTGGAACCCGTCAAGCAAAAAGGGACCATCTGGAAAATGAATATTAAAAGAAGTGATTGGGTCCAGCATTGGTCAACCAGAGGTCGCATTTCAAAAATTCTTTCACTGGAAGGTAGATTGGTCATTCTAGATTCAGAGAATAAGCACATTGCGAAAAGTTGGGACCCTAGTCAGACTGCGTAAACCGCGCAGTCTGACTAGGGTCGACACTTTACGCACTACCCAGATGGTCCCTTTTCGCGTGACGGGTCAAATGGTGTATGGTCAATACTGAAGATTTGGTTGATATCATTAATATCTAGAATCCTATAAAAATCAAATTCAAGTGTTTTAATGCCGTAGTGGACCCGTAATAGTAGGAAACCTCGGTTTACACTGTTGAAGTCCATTACTTCCAAAACGTTGCAAAACTATTAAGGGTCCACTACCTTAATTATATTTTCTTTGTTATTCATAGATACATGTTTGTAAAATTGAATATGAACCATATGAACCACTCCTAGAAAAAAAATAAAAACAAAAACAAACCTATAAAAACAACATGTTATTTATTATTTAAAAGACTTTTGCACGAATAAGCACTTCCTTATTAAATAATTACTATCTCTCACACTTCCCTAAAGTTCAAGATTTCAGCCTGCAAAACTTGAATGAAATTTTTGAAAAGGGTTTCAGCGCTAGGTGGCCATTAAAAAAGACACATTTGTTTGGATTGAAATAAAAGCAAGGAAACCATTGATAAAAATCAACAAACGCAGTTATTCAAATTTGAAACGAACAGAAGTCGTGTTATTTGATTTGTGTCACATTTTCAATGAATGAGACCGGCCAAGTGCTAACGTAGCGTATAATTATGGGAATTCCGCAAACAAACTGTTAGGAAGAAAGGTCGTATTGTTATGTTATTACACGTAGATAGACCTTGCTATGGAACCCCGGTCTGGCACTTTTGGGCGAGACTCGGAGTCCCAATCGTGGATTCCCAGGTAGGATCTCAAGTCATAGCGCAGTTGGAAGCGCGTCGGACTGTCAATCTAGAAGTCCCGTGTTCGATTCCCTATTTCCGACGGCGGCACTAATTCTTTCCGATTATTTGTCTCTCACCAATAGGTTCATAACTATAATGTAAGGTAGAATTGTCACTCTACATTCAGAATTTCTGCGATAATCGAAAAGTTTCTATCTTGGCAGACTGCGCAAACCGCGCAGTCTAACAAGGTTCGACCATTTTTGCGCTTCAAGGTACCGCTTGCTTCGCGAAGCGGTTCGCAATTCAGCCACCAAGATAGAATGACCGTAGACGTAGAATATTCGTTCATTTCCCCCCTAATTTCATTATCTAGGCTATATCCGTGTAAAACAAGTACAAATACATACGACTAACGATGCATCATGTCCGTAAATCAAATGGACTGTTCCTTGGACACCTGGTCATAATAAATACAATACCTAAACCATAAATCACACTTCACCTTCGCATCACGTAGGTGAGAGACTCGATTAATTGTGCGCTCTCAATGAATGCGTCCCCAAACAATACGTACAATGTCATTCTAAAATGTCTCGGTGAAAATAGACCAAAAGTTTTCAAATCGGATCAAATTAGAACAAATTTGAAACAGAAACAAACGAACTTGTTTTTGATTGAATGTGCGTATTTGACCGGACAAGGTGAATTGAAATACATATATCAATGAAAATAGTAAGTTACCTTTCCCTAAAGGGGTTTAACTTCGCTTTTAAACAATTTTTAGTCATATCGCAACGTTCGGTGCACATACTTATTGCTTCCTGATATTTTTCCACAAGCACCCCAAATAAATTCTACCCGAGCCTCATCAAGGCTATCATTTCACATAGGTATGTGATTTTCCACTTATTGATTGATTGATTGAATGGTGTTTTACGCCGCATTAACATTTTTCCGTTATATTTCGGCGGCTGGAGCACCTAACAATGTTTTTTCTGGTATTTCTCTCACCAGTACAACCACCACATCCTTTCCTAGCCCCCAGCTGCTATCTCACATAGGTCTATGATAATCAACCCATTGGTGAGAGACAAATAGTCGGAAAGGATGGGTGTCGCCATTGGGGATCGAAGCCGGGACCTCTAGATTGATAGTCCGACGCGCTACTAGCCGCGCTATGACCATGGCTCTTAGCGTTGCATAAACAATTTTCATTCATATCACAACGTCTGAAGCACAACTTATTGATTCCTGATATTTATTTAACAAGCACTAGCAATACACCCCCCGAGCCTCAAGCCAGTGATCTCACATAGCTTTACAATTTTCCACTAATTGGTAAGAGGGAACGATAATAGTAAATGAATTAAAAGAGTCTGTGGGTGACATTTCCGACAATTTTAAATATGCGCAAAACAAGGACTCTGACAAGCCTGTGCATCCACACAGTCTGACCAGAGTCCTCCCTACGCATTTTGTAGATAGAAAGGTCTCAGAGTATCTGTAGACCATCAGGTGACTGTATATTTACAGTTTGTGGCTCTGTACACTGCTAAATGTTTGCACCTCAACCACATTCCTTTTTTTTTTGAAATGTAATTCATAGGCTCAAATAATACGTATTTTATAGAAAAAGAAAGGAGAAAAGAGCACGACATGCCTGTACCAATGCTCGACTGCAGTTGCTGAATAATGCAATGAATCCCAGTCGAAAACGAGGCATTAATCCTACAGGAAAGTTCCTAAAGTTATTTCCCCCTATCAAGAGTTCATGTTGTTTTGCGATTATGAACTTATTTTTAAGAAGATATTCTTAATGAAAGCAAAGAGGTGACCAAAAGCTATGGTTAATCAAATAAACATTACCTTAGGTGATGCCAACGACACCACCAAGATGATCATACATGTAGCCCTATCCTTTTGTCCGAAATAACCCGAAATAGCAATAATTGAACGACCTATTGGTTACAGACCTTCCGGCATTGACAGCACAAGCAATAATTATTTCAGATTCAAATTTTATAATTTAACTTATAATATGAGAATACAACCTATATGAAAAAAATGGATTATAAAAAAATTGTCTGTGATTGTGAAGTCAAATTATGCCCTGTGATAAAGCTCAAAGCTCGAGTCAAGGCGAATAAGTATGATAACATAAATAATCACAGACGCTTTATCTCTGTAACAGAAAGGTTAGATATATTTTAAGTCTGCCAGATTGAACAGTTATCCTGTAAGCCAGTGTAATATATACAAACATACAGAAAAATACATAAACACATGTTTCCCAGAACTGCAGCCTTCGGCCTCAACTCTTACCCAGACTGTAAACAGACGTGCTTGTCAAATTGTCAGCCAATGTGGTCTTGTTCATGGAAGACAAAACGAAATCCTCTTTAAATTACTGTAAAATTTCTTCATTCTTTTAAAAACAAATCGAGTTCACCATGTCCTAATACAAAGGCCGTGTCTGATTAAATTAAAAAACATGTCGGTATCGCAAAGTAAAACAATGATATTGTCGACAAATGTTAAACCTCTGCCTATTTTTATACAATTAAGGAATATAGCTTGTAAGAATGCACCAGAAATGCATCGAAGTCTTTCTTTCTTTGTTTGTTTGTTTGTTCAAATTGAAGCATGTATTTGTTGGAAATGGTATGCCAAGGCTCTGAGATGCTTTCAGGTTAATCAGAAAAGCAATTTTTGGTTGTTGATAACTCGTTATCATTATTTAAAAGCAGAAAACTATTCTTCACGAAAGTGCAACCATTAAGTCATTATGCCGCGGAATACACAAAGAGTTAAAAAAAATGCTAAGTACAATAACACTACGATAAAGAACAAAACAAGAAAATATAATTGCTAAATCCAAGCTTTGTCTCGGAAGACATGAAAGTCTATTTCTGCCTTTGAAGATATAGATACCCTTCTAACACTGCAGGGTATATCATTAAGATGGCTTCAAGGACTCGGTCTTTGAAGGGATATCATTAAATGCGCTAGTTAAAGGAAAACGAAACAATAGAAACATTCCATTTATATGTATGTAATAAATGAATTCCAATCGAGAAACTTAAAAAAATCATTTCAAACTTTTTGTACGCACGTCTAAAGACGGGACGTATTAGGTCCTATGCCATTATCCGTTGCGTCCGGTGTTCGGCGTCCAATTCTTTGTCCGGAACATAACTCTGTCACCTTATGTCCGATTGACTTGAAACTTGGGAATTATGTTTCCCCTCATAATATCGGAGTGAAATGTAAAAGAATTATAACTCCGTCTAACTTAATTTTGGAGTTATTTCCTTTTATTGCTTTCATACTTGGACACCCATCAGTGTAACGGACGTTTCTTGTGATGAATTGCGATCTTATATTGATATTGTAAAGCAAGAAAGGACAAAAAGGGTTTTAAATCCGTTGGGGCGAACTGACTATTCGAGGCGATCCATCAGCAACCATGTTATTGCCAATATTATTGGAAAAAATCAATAACAATTTGACATTGCGTATAGAAGAAATACGTTAAGGGCAAGTTCGTTTTGTCAGCGTGTGACAATTCTATGTAAATAAATATCAAATCTGTCGTTTTGTGAAAGGGAATCGCCCCTTTTGAAACCCTTATCGACAGACAATTGCATTCGTCATTAAATAAATGACAAATATGTTAAACGTTAGGACTAACACAATTCTGAGTCCATCGCAATGCTTTCATAACACTATGAAAAAATATCAAAATATGAATAAATTCTAAAAAAAAATATCACAGTTCTTGTTATTCACTTCAAGGAATTGAATTTACAAACTTTTTTCGCATCCACATTTAAAATATTGATTAGCGTTTATTTGTAACAAGAAATGGGAAACCAATGACCGTATACATTGTATATTTAAATCCCATTTTCCCACACCACCCAAAAAACGAAAGAGTCCTAATTTGGTATCTAATGAGAGAAACTATTTACAAAATCAACATTATTAAGAGAATACATAATACAAACTATGTGAGTTAGCGGGGCTTCCCTTTGCTGAACAATGTCACTCAAACATTTACCCTTAGGTCAATTTATTCAACGTTTATGGGTGCATAAGTATGAGCGAGTGATATAAGGTCAATTTTATCTATACCTGTATAGACAAAATTGACATTTGAGCACTCACCCAAACTTATGCATCTGCAAACAGTCCATCTTGCTCGGGCGACCATGTCTTTTATCGAGCGGCCGTTTCCAAAATCCCTTTCTTAAATCAAAAAATATTAAAACGTAGGTCTAAACATTATTGTAAATGAATCGTATCTTATTTAGATTTATTAGAGTCGTCTCAATGAGACGATTCTAATTAGTATGGGTTCATATGTGGTTAAAACTCATTAGAATCGTCTCATTCAGACGATCCTTTTAGGGTTTAACAACATACGATTATTGAGAAATTCTTGATAATATACATATTCAATCAAACTTATGTTTCTACTTTGTAAAAAATATAAAATGTTTTCCAAGCGACCATTCTCTTTAAAGAACGCTTTATGGGTGGTCCCGTAAATGGTCGCTTAAAACTCGCTCACCCCATTCATTAAAAAACCTTTAAAAGGCAATCCACTTTGTCAATATCATGATGATATTGACTGTAGTAGCGTGCGATGGGATTCTTAACAAAATGGATAAATACGAAGAATGAACTTACAGTCGTTGTAATTCCGGCATACTGGCAAATAATAAATCTGGAATTTGCTTCAATTGGTTACGATCCAAGCGTCTGAAAGAAAAAAAGGAGACACAAAATATATCATATTGGAGGAAAATATGACAATGACATTCCAACAGCCATTCTACAAAAAAATGTTAATCTAAAGATAGAACTAAACCGCTACTATGTTAAGTCAATGATGCAATGCTTCCCGCAAAAACAATAAACAAAAAGCAACCTGGGTACAAAATACAACACCAGGCTCTTATAATAATGATGCGTCTACTTAAAGGGAAAAATGTAATAAGTTTTATCCATTGAGATTCTAACATTCAGAATTTCTGCATAATCAATTTTGTATATGTACGTAAATGACAACTACGTTTGTACTTTGCGAAGGAAGCGATTTTGTAAGATTGCGCGCAAAGTACTTAAAAATGAAATTAAAATCCAATTATAATACACAACCTTTTCTAGATAATCCGCCAAAAGTATTTAAAGGGATTAAACAATCAATTGAATCAAATTAACATCAGTTTAATTTCTTGTACAAAAGGAAAGAAAGATATTGCCTTCAAATTGCATCGATTGTATTATGGATTCTCAATGATAATAACAAATGTGGAGCCTTCTTTTGATTTTAAGTATACTACTGTTGTTTTTAATCTCTCAAACGGGATATATCACTAGCAGATGGTATTGTCATTATACACTTGCGCTTAACAACAAAAACTATAAGTAATATTTATTGACAGAGCAAGACATTCAAGAGAAGAGTGTTCGTGGTAAGTTTCCCACCTTCTACTTCGCGCGTTTCTTTTCTTTTTTTTATTTCTTTTTGTTTCTTTTCTTTTCTTTTCTCTCTCTTTTTTTGACAGAAATCATTCATTTTGGAACAGTGCGTACATTTAATTTCTTGAATGTGAGTGTATAACTTTTGCATTGTAATTGTCTATTTCACATAGAATGAGAAATACATTTATACAACATAGTTTTTGTCACCCCGATTCTGCTTTCTTGGAGAGCCACTAGTTGATACTTGCATCGAATGTGTGTACCAATGAAAGATCTAACAAAAATATCCTCTCTCAAGAATCCAACTCGGGACCAAGGTCCTGTTTTACTAAATATTTTACGGTCATTTTTTTAAAGTATTTTTAAAAACTTTTTGAAGTTGCTTCTACAGTATAATTAAATATGAACTTCTGTCATGGATCATTTCATTAAAGACGATTCCAATGGGATATTGCAAGGCAGAATCTTACAATGAATGAAAACACCAGGTACGATTTGTGATTTTGTCTTAGATTATCTTTTTCGTAAGAAGTTAAGTTAAACGGGCACCTGTACCAGGATAGGAGTTGGACACATAATAACATGTGGCTTTAGCAACACAAACCATTAGGGAGTAACAGAAAACCGTTTGTGTTTTTTTCCGCCAAAGAAGCGTTACTTGCTACATGAACCTCAACCACATTCGTATTTATCATCACACCATTTCACACATTGTTTCGTGATTTCCTCGACTTTAAACAAAAATGATAAATTACATAAGCATAACGACATCTCGAAAATCTAGGTTACGCAAATGAATAGCTGTTGTGTGAAAAAGTATTACAGTTTGAAATATTGTCAAGGAAATACGCCCTTTGCCTATTAAAGAACAGAAAAGATTGAAATATTAAATGCCTAAGTATTCATACCTACACAGGTATATTTTCGCAAAAAATAAAATAAAACTCAAATTTCCAATGCCAAACCCTTATTCAGGTAGTCCCCTTTTCATATCTAATTTTCTTTTTTTTTCAATACAAATTTTAGATGAACATGGTATGAATGCTAAGAGTAGAAAAACAACTTTTTTTTTTTCAATGCGAAATTCGTAAGAATCAATTATCAAACTAAAGTTCCCAATGGAGAAAATAAATATCAACAATACCCCAAGACTATGTAGTTCTCGGACTTCAATCGAGGAGCTTGTTTAACAGCTGACATTATCATGACATTGACAAGGTGAATGATTTTGGAATTAGATTGAATGATTACGATGAGAGTTTTGAGTGAAATTAAAGGGGGGGGGGGGTAATCCAATATCGCTAATTTTGTTCAGGTTGAACAAAATTTGCTATATTTATTACCACCCTTTTAATAAAAAACGCGATTATTCCCTAGCTAAGTATTTTTAATGCAGTTGTTGATCTTATCGAATTAGTGATTTTGGAGCGTTTTTTGATATGAGTTAGTGTATGGAATGATTAAATGAAGCGCTGATAAAGCGATTTAGAGTGGTTTTGATTGAGACGAATTTCAACCTCTCGATGTAACTAACTGTATTATGTGCATTGAAAATGGAAAATATAGAGCATAAAAGCAACAAATACGAGCCAGGAATGTCAGGATTCTTCAGTTTATATGTTATTACGGCATTCGTAGTATGGCTGGTTGCGTTGACACCGTTTATAATCTCTCCTTTGAGAAATGTTTCGCTGAAATGCAGGAATGCGCGTGTTTTTCGCATTCACAAATGTGCGTGTAATGAGAACATTTTTTGTGTGTGTCCTGAACTTTACATACATTTGGTACAAATACCACCATTAGTACAAAAAATCAATATATTTGAATTGACCACCACAGTCCAATTTATGCATAAACCGGGAAATCATTTAGACAAAAACTTTTCGGATAGAAAACAAATACCTTTTTGTCTTCCCTTGTTTTCACTTATTACTACAGTTAATAGCATTGTGAAATTGAAAAGATGAATGGTTTACGAATGATATCGGAATGAAATTATATGAGTGGGAGGAGCATGTTTTGAATGGAATTAATCACCTAGTCAATTTCACGATGATATTAACTATCTTAAACGCAGTTTTGCAGCACTCTGGCCGCTGTCATGAAGCTTTATCGTGCTAACTCGTATGGTTGTTGCTGGCAATATGAACCGATTATAAGTTTGAATGCCAATTAGAACGAAACATTGAAACTAATTTCTGAGTTTTACAGGTGTTAAAAACCTGCCAGAAATGTTGATTGAGAAAAGTGTCATCTTTGAGATAAACTACAAAAACAAACAATTGTGGTGGAAGTGAAGTTGTGATGAGATGAAGTGTTGAAATGATTATATCTGCAAATAAGTTTTCGAGAGAATCGTGGCACTAATGCAGACTAGAAAACCAGATCTCTGTTCTGGATAATATATCGTTCACGAAAGTTTTAAAATTATTTCCCCGCATCTTGGTCGAAGTAAGGGACCCATTTAAACACAAAAGTACGTTTTGTCGATCTGGAGAAGGAGCATTCCCTTCTGCACTATTTCAAGAAATTGGCAGAAGCGTACCTTATCAGAATAAGTGGTACACACTCAAGTTTAATGTGGGGATAAAAGACGTTGGTCAAGGAAATTGATGTCGGGAATTTAGGAATTTGATTATATAAAAGAAAAGAAAATAAAAATTATTTAAAAACTGATAGAAAGATGGAATACGTTTCCTAACCGGAAAACTTTTTCAGGAAATAATTCACACATAAAATCCATTTAATGTTGATCCTTGATCGATAATATTTATTGATTTTTCGATTTTTAACTTTATATTTCAAAGTGCATAGCTAGATTAGCAGGAAGACTACAAGGTTGTTTTTTTACGAAGACAAAATCAGCAACAGCGGCGCCGAAGACGACACCAGGGCAACGGAAGTAAGGGAATTCAAAGGCAGCAAAGTTGTATCTTGTATAGAGGCACAAGGCGTTGGCCCATTACTAGATAATTAGCCCTCCGTCAACAAATCGCCCTCCATTATTGGTTACCCTGCGAGTCTCACACCTATTGATACCCAAGTACTTGTTATCCCCTGGTCAAGTAGTCTTCTTGACCACTTGTCGTCAATACCAGTAACTCTCGATACAATACCTTTGTCAACAAAGGGACCACGGCCCTTCGAATGGATCTATTTTATACTTTCCCTATTTTAAATGACTAAGGTAGACCGGTAACAAAATGTGATAGATTTGCAATACATCTAATTCTTGATGACTGGTCGAGTTTATGTTGAAAAAAAAGAAACAAAATAGCTCTTAGGTCAACTACAGTACTTTGGCCAAGAAGAGACTGATCTTTAGTTTCATATGAAATTCAAATTGTAAACGGATAACATTGAACAGCGTATTTTTTGTTCGCGGCGAATCTGAGAAATGTCTATGTACATGTAAGGGCAAAACATTAAATGTTATACGGACAAAGAAAAAACGACGAATCGGCGCATGTTGAAACCATAAGTATTCAATAATTATTTAATATTCATAGTAAGTTCGAAAATCTTCTGAATCTTCTTTTCCAAGGACAAACAGTTAAGACTTTAGAGGTTATCTAGGCAGAATTCTGAAATCGAGACGGCATCGGGATAGAAACAGCCTGTGTTTCGGGATAACAAAAAGCTTGTCAACTATTTGAAGTAAAGCCCCGCTTTGCAACGTGCATGCGCGTGCAAAGCGGGACATAATTTCCAAAAGTTAGCAAACGTTTTGTTAACCGAACGCAGGGCTTGTGACATTGTACCATTTTGGAGCTCTTCCAATCGTAGGCAGAAAAATAGGAAGCAGGGAAATCGCACAAAGCCCAAAGTAAACCCAATGCTTTGAAACTTGTATATTACAAATAGCTTTCACAATATGCATTCTATAACGGTAGCTAGATACAGTTAGGAACATTGTGAAATTGATCAGATGAATTATTTTGGAATGAATTTAGAATAAAATAGAATGATTACGGTGAATGAGTTTTGAGTGAAATTAAAGGAATGTCAGGATGAGCAAAATTAGCGATACCTCCCTTTAATAACCATGTCAAAGAAATCGCGATTTTTTTTCGACCAATATTTATTTTGAATGTAGTTGTTAAACTTATCTTTTTACGTCATTTCGGAGTGTGTTTGAGTGGTTGAGTGAGTGTTTGGAATGAGTGAATGGGACGCTGAATGGGCAATTTTGAATGATTTTGATTTAGATGGTTGTCAATTTCACGATGTAACTAATTGTATAAACACCAACCATTTTAACGATACAGCCTTAAACTAAACAATTAATCCCTATATAGGACTAAAAAAATCAGCCCACGCCATTCATCTGAATGTCGAACTGAAGAATGACCTAGACATATGTTCGAACAACTTGTACCTGTCAGTTACGGATCACATTTGATAGAAATCATTTTTTGTATAATATGATGAAGCTCATCTTGAAAATAGAAGCCTTTTTCCAAATTGCGAAATGCATCGGTACATATCAAGGCTGTGCGAAATTTTTATTGTTAGTATTACGTTTAACACCACTCTCATCAGCTAATCAGCTAAAATCAATTAAATCGCGACGGCTAACGTACCTATCTATGTTTTCCTGTCGTTTATTAAATAGGGACAAATAAACAATCTCACGTCTAACAATGGCGCATTGAACATGTCTGATATATTTTAAGCCGGATTTTAACCCATTTACCAACTACTTGGGGCGTTGGCAAGTTAGCTTACAGGGCTCAAGCATTGTGTGAAGTATACAACCTCTGTTGTTTTTGCATATCCTGAATGTTTATTGAGGATCTTAGTCAACTACGATTGATCAAAATAAGTTATTTTTTTTAGAAATGCATATCTTTTGTTTTACTTTATATTTCATTCAATTACCCTTTTTTTTACCCTTTTTTGTCTTCATGGTTCACAAATAAGGACTGAGATACTAACTTCGGTCGGTGATCAAAATATCGTTATTACAGCTTGTATAAAGCTGTAGTTACGATATTTTGGTCTCGCACGAATGCAGTATACCAAAATATCCTAATCATATCTAGAACAATCCTTAGATAAGGTAATTTGGATGAACTTGGAAACGGTGTTGCTGCTATTAATCCCGGATTATGTTCCGACTGTCTGTTAATTTCATTGCACCAGTTGAAGCAATAGGGGTATACCTGTTTACAACATCATAAATTGTAGAAACATGCACACATGTGGTGAAAAATACATTAAGAGAAAGTTAAGCTGTGTGTGTTACTAGACTATTAAGATGAAATTTGGGGGTAATATGTTAACAAAAACTGGAAAGTAAGCGTGATTTATTCGCCAATAACGATATAACAAAGGCGTCTGTGCTGAAAGTGTAAGCTGGCAACCCCAGGGAAACGTATGATTTGAGGGTAAAGCTATTTTCAAGATTACGTAAGGTCAAAGATGGATACGTAAATATCATAATGAAGGTCTCGGTGTATTGTCTGATAATATCAAATTGCATACATGTACATATATGTTTATCAAGTAACGTATATTTAAATGGACTATTTCCGAGAAACAAGTCGGGTGGCATGGATTATAGGTCAGTGGTGATCGCGTAATGCTGCGTCACAGCGGTTACCCGCAATTAAGGAATGCATTTACACTTTAGAACGTAGGAACGTGAAGGCATTCATTAAATTAAGACAATTATAGGGGTTGAGATGAGATTCAAACTATGTGAGCCCCTATTGCGATTCTTTTGTTTTAATATTGTCAGCGACTGACGTAAAAGTGCCAGTGGGTGTTGCTGACCGAAGTCTCTTTTTTATACATGTGAAAATACAAGTTCCTCTCGTAAAAAAAGGACATTTATGTATACAAGTCTACAGACTAGTATAACTGTAACTTTTTGTTTGTAATTCTATTTGAAATAGAATACTTTCATTTTCCTAATAATTCAAAATATAACTTACTTATTACAAACAAAACTAAATATATCTTACGCATACGCGCATTTTAACGCACGTATACACTTCTAACGGATAAAAGAATGGATAATCTTAATTCAATATTAAAAGGAAATTAGGATCAGATGTATGTTGAGATATGATACCAAGATTTGAACATCAGACGATAATTTTGGGTTTGTTTTGTTCTTTTGTTTTTGTTTTGGATGGGTTTTACGCCGCTTTCAACAATTTCGCAGTTATATCGCGGCGGCCGGAGCACCTAACAATGGATTCCTGAAATTTCTTACACCTGTACTACCATTACACCCTTTCCTAGCCTCCGACTCCTATCTCACATAGGTTTACGATTATCTACCCATTGGTGAGAGACAAACGTCGGAAAGGATATTTGCCGCCTAGGGGGTCGAACCCACGACTTCCAGATTGGAAGTCTTATGCCTAACCAACTGCGCTATGGTGGCGGCAATTTTGGGTTTGTGTTGGTTATCAAAAAAGGGTTTGAGACAGAGTATCCATATTGGTTTGAGCATCTTTCATCTACAGTCAATCTTGTTCGAGCGACCAAGTCTATTCAGCGACCATTTTTATTAAGCGACCGTTGTCAAAATCCCCTTCTTTAAATCAAAATATCCTTTAAAAAAGTATTGTTGGTCTAAATAATTTTCAAAATGATTCCTTTGTTGTTTAAACTCGCCAGAATCGTCTCAATGAGACGATTCTTTTGAGTTTAAACAACATGGGACTACTGACAATTTCGCTATGATATGTGTACACATGTATCTAATCAAAAAGAATGTTTCTTATTTGGAAACAAACGTGTACTAAGGGACCATTTTCTATAACGACCGCTTTTTGTGGTTCTGTTAGTGGTCGCTTCATATGAGTTTTACTGTATTTCAAAAGTCATTGACTACCACTGTGAAACGATACTTACTTAAGTGTATAGAAAAATACCTTTATGAACTAGACTGGAACGGAACCACTTGGTGATAAAAGTTCCTACATTTTTTTTGCGATTCGTTTTGTTTTGTTCTTTAATGATATTGTTCAAATTAGTCAATTGTTGTTTGACTGATGGACATTTCTTCGACAGATTGTTACGCGTATCAAAACGATGTTTTCTACGTTATTATTGAACTAGCCGAACGGGGCGTAGCAGTGACGCAATTCGACGAGTTAACTTTTTAATATTTTCGGTTCGTTCAAAAGAGAATCCGCTTTTGCCGCTCAAATGTGTTCCATGAATAACTTCCTATTCAAGAAGAAATCAGACGCTCATTATTTCAATTATGTCCGTGCAAACGCTATTTTTTACTGGCTATATTCATTTTAAATGCAGTTGTTGATCTTATCTTTTCAGTGATTTTGAAGCGTTTTCGAATGGTGTTAGCGAGTGGTTGGAATGAATGAATGAAGCGCTGAGAGAGCGGTTTAGTCATAGTTTTCATTGAGATGAATGTCAATTTCACGATGTACCTAAATTACCCTAACCTTAAATCACCGTTCAATTACTTAGGGTCCGTCCTGCCTTGGCAAAATCACTGATAATAGCTTGTCATTCTCCTGTTTTTTCTTCGATTCGTTCTGTTGTTTTTACGCTGTACTAAATAATCGATAATCATTCAGACAGATGTAAAGAAAGCGATTTACTTATCAGCCAGACGGAACCTTCTATCTCTACATAACACTTTCTTGTTCAGACGCAATTTTGTTCATAAAAATGTCTAAAAAGTAAATTCGCACTAAAATTAGTTTTCACTCATACATGAACATTTTTTTCCGAAATAGGAATATTCAAACGACCCCGAAAAACTTGCTTTAGTTTGACAAGTTTTAGTGATTGTTCAAATGCCAATTTTGTCAATACATGTGTAAACAAAATTAACCATCTGTAACACACTAAAATTTGTCAATCTATACAAAAATTCATTTATTTTCGCTTTCAATCAACAAGTAGATTCGATCAATCTAAAATACAATTATCTATCGAGGAAAACTGATGTTTATGATAGTAATTCTTGTATCTACAATTAAAACAGCATATTATATCGAATTTCTGGTCACACTCCAACAACATAGTAAAATTTTGAATCTTTGGACGACAGAGATTTAAACTGACCAATTCCTTAAACAAACCAGACAACGCCTTGACCGACGGAAATATCTGCTCGCTAAAACATTTATTTTCGATAGAACATGCAACTAATAACAGCCTCACTGTGCATTTACAGTGCAATCCCCAATAACTCAGTTTTGTACTTGAGACTCACCCAGGTGTAAAATGATGCTATAAAATAAAATCTATAGACCAGCCACAAATCTGCTAAGTTAATCAAACCCTTTGAGTATATGTATCTACATGTATGTATGCTAGGCTTTTTAGAGCTTAAAAGAATCGAAAGTATGTACAGATTGACTCTTCAATGAAATTAGACTTTGCTATATTAGAAATTAAAGCGTTTACCCGTATCGCTGGTTTGAGTCGTTAAGTTTTTTTTTTGAAAAAGACAAAATTGTTGTCCTTTCTATGACAGAAAGAAAATACAGAGTTAAATGTTTTTGTTTCAGTCATTGTCGGTAAACTATTCTCTTGACGTCGTAACAGTTTGAAATCCGTTGGATTACTAGCGGAGGATAATCACAATGGCAAAGTAAAAGCATCATTATAACGAAGTCTCAATTCTTAAATTTCGTCGAGATCTCAAAATTTTAAGCACGGGAACAACAGTTCAACCCCAATATCCTTATCTAGTCTTAAGGTAGTGGACCCGTAATATTTATTCAACGTTTCGGAAGTAATGACCCAAAACAGTGTTATCCGAGGTTTCCTAATGATTTCATTAGGAAACCTCGGTCAACATTTTGAAAGATCACGAGTACCGATAAATAGCTGAACTGTTACAGGTCAACTACCTTAAAGCTGGCCATCCAACTTTGACGAGATTCTACCATTGGCAAGAGACAAATATCATTATCAGTTATCGAATTATCAAATGAATGTTGACCATCGTATGGGGTTGGTGGGGGTCAAACCCGTAACCTTACTCTTAAACACTACCTAGCCCGATTACGATCGAATAAAAAATAAGGTAAATATAAACGAATCATCGGTATCATTTAATTATATCTGAAACAAGCTTTGATGAAGTTACATGATTTTAGAATTATACCGACGATATATACGTAGAAATACGTAGAGTAAAACTGAAGGGCCCCGGCGCCTCACGCAAATTAAAATCAGTGCAACTTTTATTACCTGCATGTCATTAAAATAGATTGCTGAGATAAAGACTGGCCCTAAACTATGAGAACAATTTCAAAACAGCCAGGAGGATTCAAGTAGGTCCAAATCGTCACCATTGGCGAGTTTGTGGGCATGGAAAAGTCAGTATTCGAGCATATGCTTTCAGAATTTAAGTGTTACAGATTGATAATGAAATTTTAGTTATGCCTATTAATAATTCGTCAGTTAGAGACTTTAATGTCGTAGCTACGGTTAATTCAAAATATAGACATTAAGTTTTGGTCGCTCAACGACGAATTGTGCATTCCGATAGGCTGAAAATATTTTTACTGCGTAGTCATTTTCTAAGCTTGAGCACAAAGTTATTCTAAAAGGATTTTCTCTTAAAATCAGAATTTCTTTTTTGCAACACGTGTGTATTGTTTGGTCATTTTGAATTATAGAATTGAATTGATTTTATCATTTTTCTTAATAATGTTGTTATAAAACTTTGAATTTAATTTCACAAACGTATGTATCCTTTTTCGCGTATTCGCCTAGTGTAGTTAAGTTTTGAGTTTCATAACTCGGTAATTTTAAAAAAAATATTTTCTTAATCTTTTATTTAACACCATTTGAATACAAAAACAAATGTTACGAACAACGCATGAAGTGTTAAATATTTTACCGTCATTATGATCAATGACGTCCATATATATTAACGTCAAAAACGTGTAAATATAATTAATCAAAATTCATTGTTGTTCAAAAATGTTTTCGGAGAAATTTGTACGGGATAGCCTAGCACAATAAAAGGATTGTGTAATTGATAATTACTGAATTTACGCAATAGCTTAACGTATCTAACGTCAAAATTAGAACTTAACACGTAATTGCACGTCAGTAATTACTAAATGTCTTCGGATTTTAATTAAAAAAAATGATGATCATTAAACTTACAACACAGTTTGCATGTAGTGACTAATTAAGAGGACGCCAAAATGTGTTCGTTCAAGAAATAGTTGCTTATAAACATATTGAAATTGACACTCGTTTCGATCAAAATTATTCTAAGTCATTCACTCAGCGCTCCATTCATTCATTCCATTCACTCACTCCTAAAGATAAAAAAAACGCTCCGAAATCATAAGAAAACATTTCGAAATCGATCAAATCGATCAACATTTAAATCATATCGATCAAATTACTCTACGGTTTTATTGGCTGGTGTGGATTTTAAAGTGTCTGATTGGTCAATAAAGACACACAAACAGAAAAGTACGTATATTTTATTAAAGCAGGTAATAAATATCGGTAATTTTGTTCATCTTGAACAAAATTAGCGGTATTAGATTACCTACCTTAAATTTCACTTAAAACGCGCTCCACAAACTCGTTCAATTTCGTTTCAAAGTTATTCCAATATCATTTATCTTGTCAATTGCATGATGTTATCAACTATACGTATTAAGAGCTGTTGCGCGCTCGGCTTCCCTCGCTCTAAGTTTATTATGAAACAATGCGACACGACTGGGTGAGTATGCAGTGGTTTTACATTTAATCTTTCTCATCACACAACTGACTTTATATTGAAGTTGATTTCCATTGCTTCCCCACGATGATTACAAACATATTAGCAACTTCCAGCGTAATAAAATGATTAAAGGGCGGAACACCTTGGTTTAAGCCATCTTTTAACTACCTAAAGTAATTTGATTATCGTATTTTCGGATCCCTTCGCTTGTCATCACTAATGACGTTGGGGTCGTTTGTCAATGACAAAGCTTAATTAATCATTACCGTAGATCAAAAAACGAGCTAATTGTCTTATACGTTTATGAACTACAACCTTTATGTTCCCTTTCGCTCCCCCTCCGAACATCGCTACAAATGCAGAACTTCATATGAACACCGCTGACCATTTATTCAAAGATATAATCTCACAAAACGGATGACCATAACTGTCAGTTCGGAAAATATACCACAAATTTACGTACCGTGGATGCTTCAAACTTTACGCCCCTTTTATTCCAAAATCATTTAACCGATTGATAAGGGTTTTCATAAACCGTCGATCATCATCAGTCAT
The DNA here is from genome assembly GCA_948146395.1 of Fragum whitleyi. Classification (NCBI taxonomy): domain Eukaryota; kingdom Metazoa; phylum Mollusca; class Bivalvia; order Cardiida; family Cardiidae; genus Fragum; species Fragum whitleyi. The sequence continues at coordinate 18,827,186 of OX411555.1, forward strand.
AATTTTTGTGATGGTTGTGTCTAATAGATTACTAATTGTCGAAAGGTAGACCACAGCAATCGGCTTCCGTGAATGTTCTAAAATCCCGTTATGCACCACATGATTGCTTGATATATTTGGCTAAGAGTTTATGCCACTTCAGTTAGTTGTTCAGTTAGCTCAACACAATTTTCGTTATTCGTGTGAATTTTCAATTCCACTTTAGCCCCAGTCCCTAGACCGTTTGACTGTTAACCTCGGGATGACGGATTCATTTCCCGGACTTAACAGTTAACAAAAAATACCTTTGCGAATGGGATGTTAACCAAGGTCCCATATGTCGGCGGTTTACAATAAGTTAGCTGAAGACCAACGAGAAGCTAAGACATGGTTTCGCCATGAATCCTTGCACTTTTCTCTACAGCAAGTAATTTTCTTCAAAATTGAAAATGGTATATTAACTACAACAAACACACAACAGGTTTGATAAGTCATCAATTCTTTGTAGATCGAGTAAATGCAAGGGAGTACCGTCAAAGGACAAAGCCACATAAGAAGCAACAATGCGGTCCGCGAGCATGCAAGTGACAATCCAGTTAGTTTCATCGTGAAATTAACATTCACCTCAATCAAAACGATTCTAAATCGCTCACAAGAGCTCCATTCATTCACTCCAAACACTGACTCGATCAATTCAAAAACGCTCAAACCCATTGAAAAATAAAGAATCAACAACGTAATTCACAATAAGTTCCAATAAGTTCTAAGCGTCTAATAGGTTCTTGAAGAAATAGGAAGTTATCTTTAGAACGTGTATGAATATTTAATTTAAGGGAGGTAATCAATATCGCTAATTTTGTTCATCCTGAAATTTACTCAAAACTCGTTCCACACAATCATTCAGTTTTATTCCTTAATCATTCCAAAATCATTCACCTTGTCAATTTCATGATATTGTTAAATGTAGTCCTCACAACCGACGATTGACAAAATAACTGCGCACAAGTTGATCTCTGTTAAAAGACATCGATGTAAAAAAAGGCATGGCATAAAAAGGGGGCTTTCGTGTGAGAAACAACGAAATCAAACAATCAATTGCTTTTATACCGATAAGTCGAGAGTACCAGAAGGACACAATATCGCCTTTAATATTTAGAGTAGCTTTTAAAACTATTCTTACACATTTCTTAATAATCAAAATACAAAACTGTTCCTTAGATTCGGAAATTTGTGCATTTTCAGATGTTTAAGAAACGCACATGGGTATGGCACTAACAACAACTCATTTATAAGTATTTGTAGCTTGAATGTTTGAAGTGACAAGGTCAGTGAGGGGTCCAGTCTATTTATATCCAGTCTACAAATTACGAAATTGTCATTTTTCATGTATAATCTTTCATTTTTTGCATGTATTGATATGTAGTTTTCCAATTGACAAATACTTCGACATTGACCTTTAATATGTGACAAACAGGTGGAATTGCATGTGTAAAAAGTTGGCTAAAAATTTAAGAATAATCTTGTAGGCGTTTGTAGTTGCTTTATTTTTTTCAGAATGGAATTCCGCTTAATTCAGGAATATCTGTCTTTTTTCTCCATGTCTTGCCAGATCGAATCTTATTTTTGTAGAGGTTTCTACACGATGATCTTGACCTTTGAAAGAATGTGACAAACAGGTGGGATTGCATGTGTAAATAGTTGGCTAAAAATTTAAGAATAATCTTTTAGGCGTTAGTAGTTGCTTTATTTTTCAGAATGTAATTCCGCTAAATTCAGGAATATCTGTCTTTTTTCCATGTCTTACGAGATCGAATCTTATTTTTGTACAGTTTTCTACGCGGTGAAGTAATAATTTCCGATTAATTTTACCAATAAATTCATTTTCCCAATCTGTGAAAGAGCGGCTTTAATGTTTTAATCTTTAGAAGAGGTATCAAAACTACGGACTGTTTTTTTAAACCCGTGCAGACACAATTAAGTTTTATTAAACCTTCAAATGAAAGGGGAAAAGAAAACTAGATACACAGATGGACACTGTAAAATAGGAGCACACGCTATATTAAAGGGTAAATACAATTGAATATTTCATAGGTAATCAAAGATCAGGTCCACAGAAGTGACTGAATTAAAACAGCTGAAATCATCGCCCATTTAAATGAGACGGTGTCATGAACAGATCGGACCTTTAGTTAGATATCTGAGATTAAAAATGTTGAGATCATAGCCCTGGCGATATTGATACATACATGTATTCCTTTACTCTGGTCCCTTCCCATCGAATTTCATGGGAGTAAAAACGCAATTAATGGAGTCTTTAGATCGAAATTCAGAAGGAAAAGAACGACAAAAAAGATAAAGTAACATCCATGAATCAATCTTCAATTATAATATTTCTAAATTTGACTCTTAACCCTTAGTGATAGAAAGATCCATTCCTTTTAACATGTTAAACAATAGACAAGACATATTGATATCAATTTAATCATCAATTTAATGATTATGGCGTAATTAATCGACAAAATATCGGGCGTGGTTCACAGTCTTAAGACGTGTGTTTTCCATACTCTTTATTTGCGACACTTAAGGTAGTGGAACCGTAATAGATCCGCAACATTTCGGAAGAAATGAACTTTAACAGTGTTAACCGAGGTTTCCTAATGATTTTCATTAGGAAACCTCGGTCACCATTGTGAAAGATCATGAGTTCCGAAATTGTGCGGAACTATTATGGTTCCACAACCTTAATATTACTGGGAGAAAAAAATAATTCACAACATTCAAGGCGATCTGACGTAATTTGTATGAATGCGTTTTGCATGAAAAAGGAGCGGGATTTCATATCCTACTATTTAATCTTTGACCTTAAAACAACAACAACCAAAAAAAAATCATCCATTTGTATACTGACTAAAGGACGTTTTCATCTGATTTTTATTTTAATAAATAAATTCCTTGTATAAACGCATTTCTAGTTTTGGTTAAATCAGATATAAACACATGTTTATTTCGTATTTACTTACATTTGGGCGTGGCCCTATAGTACAATATTGCGATCACGGGCTGGCACGGAGTTTCGTGCATTCAATATCACCCTCGTCACGCCGATGGCTTATCAGTAAATGGATTTTCCATGCATTAATAGTATCATGTATATAATGTAGTAATGCTTTTTCGTGTTATTTCTTATCTACGGAGATTTTCACCGAACTGTTGAACAACGTTCAGTTTCCAAAACCTATTACCATTGTTTAGACATTGTACCCCGCTTTGCACGTATGAACACGTGCAAAGCGGGGAACAATTTATGACACGTTTCGCGAACATTTTCATCCTGAACGCAGGGCTGCAGGGTCACTGAATTGTTCATTATCTTGTTTCCTTCATTTATTGTTCAGAATTTCAAACACCAAACAGACCCCACCCCGTGTCCTTTAAGCGAGTCTTAAGTAATTTAAAAGGAAAATAATGCCCAGAAATATGTTGACCAACAATTATGCAAATTAATTTTCTAAAAAAAATGCATTTGAAACATAAATATTTTTTTTTTTTTTTGAAAAGTTTTGGCTTCTGTGATGATATAATTTATATAACTTACATTCGTATTTCTAAATTGAATTAAGAAATTTTTCACCTCATGACGTCTAAAATTCACGACGTGTAAATTTAATGAAATACCAACCGCGACTCGAAACCGTTAACGAATAAAACGTCAAAAAACGTTGTGTTAAAATCCATCATCATCAGTCTAACGTTATCACCTTTCTAGCGCTTTGAGACAGGTGAAAAATGGAAACGTCTAAATTACTTTTGAAAAAAAATGCACTAGATAATTAAATCTGAAAGTAAATGTGACTTGTCTGCTACAACTTACGCCTTTGTGTTTGATTTGACGGGTTTCTTCCCATCTTTTAGCATTTTCTTCATTTTCCTATTCTCCTGTAGTTGAATCATCGTGCAACAAACGGTCACTTCACCTAGACACTTTTAATTCACTCTCTTAACGTCAGTTTAGAACAAAAATTTTGATCGTCTCGAGATATCATGTAGAAAACATTCTAACCAAGTTTCACTACATTTCAGCCATAGATACGGCCTGTAGTGCGTACACAAGATTTACTGACATTGAACCGTGACCTAGTTTTTTACCTGATTTGGCGTTTAAACAAGTCCGAGATATTATGAGTTATAAATGATGACCAAGTTCAAGAAATTTGAGACAAAAATAAAAACACAAGGTTTTTATGAGATTTACCCCCTTGACCTATTTGTTTGGCCCGATTTGGCTTGATTTCGAGCACGTCCTTAACATCAACTGAACAAATATCCTGACCAAGTTTCATGACATTTGTGAAAAATAAAACGTGGCTTCTAGAGTTCTAGAGTGTACACAAGGTAAAAAATGCGACGACAAATAGTGTACAACGGACGCCGGACAGGGCCCGAAAACAATAGCTCATCTTGAGCATGTCGTGCTCGGGTGACCTAAAAATAAAATGGAAAGTCAACAGAAGCATGGGATTATGCATGAGGCTTTGAATCATCAGCATACATTTCGTCCATACATTAGATTGGGGTAATAAAAAGATAACCCGACAACTTTCAATTGATTATTTGTGCATAATTGAATACTAAGACTCGAAAGAAGCTTGACTTCATGAATTTGAATTGATATTATTTTATTCTTTTCCGCGCAGTTGCTAAGAAAAACCCATACACTATACCAAAATCGGAACAAGAGCTCAAGATAGTGTATGAATTTTTACAGCCCATATTTCCCTAGATAGAAAACGAGAAGGAGAAATATCCTCTTTAAATGCCAGCTATAATACAAGACCAGCCCCCTTTAAATGTCATCTTCAAAGGATAGATATACGGTATATAATATGATTTAGATCGAGGGGTCAGGCTGGGGTCACGCGCATTCCTTGCTAGTTGGATATGACAACCGTGGCTAAGTGTAAAGAAATGCATATATTTTGACAGGTTTATTAGATTTTCATTAAGGGGGTCTGCGTCAAACGGCAATTCAACATGACTTTGCAAAGATGAACCGTTTTAACATTTACGAGTCATAAGGGATGAATTATAGTTCTTCCTCTAATTCAGCGCATATGATTATAAATGTGTTCATGGTTATATGTTGTATGTTTATTTGTATTTTTTGTTTTCAATTCGCAATGACTAAACATGCCATGCCTATAACCTGGAATACCCAATTATCCGTGTTTCAAATCACATATTTAAATGTTTGATTTTACATTTTCAATTCGAGTAGGACCGTCTTTGACCTCCGTGATACATTATCAAATAGAAAAAAAAACACAAAGTATATGATTAATCGCTGATTGACAGAAAAATTTAAGTAATTCCCGTACGCTTTGCCTTCAGATGTTTTTCACAAATCGCTTACTTCTGGCTTGCTTGCGGAAGACCATGAAACAGTAATGTGTCATTATTTTTCGCTAGCAATCCAATAGGTTAGTTCGTCCTAACCTATTTGGATTGCTAGCGAAAGACAATGAAGCAGTAATGAGTCATTATCTTTCGCTAGCAATCCAACAGGTTAGTTCGTCCTAACCTGTTTGATTGCTAGCGAAAGACATAGAAAATGAGCTGCTTAATTGTCTTCCGAAAACCAATCTTAGTTTACTACTCGGGACATACACGGACTCCCTAAAAGATATAGTCCTCTCAGATTCTACAATTTAATGAAGACAAAGATACGACCGTTCAATATTGAACTTGTCGTCCCCTGCTGCAGTTCTGGAGACGTCATTTGACGGCGGAGAAATTTGAAAAACTTCAAGTCAACCACAAATATGAGTAATACACCGTGTTGTCGTTAAAATGAATTGCCTGTTATAAAAGGATATGGGCGAAGTTGAGCGTGAAATTTTGTCTCATAAATATGTTCTCTCAATACTTTAAGGTTTGTAATCCCATTGTAGTGTACTCGCTATGCAACCATTTCGAAATCACAATTGTATATTATGCCTATACATTGTATTTTAAAAACTTTCGCATCGTTGTTTTCATAGCCATTGCGCGATTTTGCCATTTCAAATTGACTCATACCACTATCAAACAGCAACTAACAGTCGACTTCAGGCTTCCATAGGCTGTTCTCTTTCTTGAACTATCTGACCACAATGCTGACAATTAAAAGTTAAGGAATCGATTAATCTTAACTTACACCGATGATAATGTTAATTTTGTGTAACGAAATCAGTGTTTGCGAAATAATAAATAAGTGTCAAGAGCGTTATTTGAAATCGAATTATGAACAAAGATTCAATGCTTAAGTATGGTTTCCTTATCTTTTACTGTAAGACTTCGATCCGTAATTTTAACTAAATGCGTATAATGTTTAAATGACACTATCTAAAACATAAACAAGATCATAGTCCTCAGATAGGGTTAATGTTATGGCATTTCATATAAAATGTCACCGGTTGATAACGGTGTTACATCAGTATCACTAAATCATTTTTATAGCTTTAGTATGATGTAACCGTAAAGTGTTTCTTATAATCTCGTCGCGGAATCGAAGCCTTTTAAGGTTCAAATTCTGTCTCAATTTCTTCCTGTTAAATAAGTATTCGTAATCAGAGAAATTTAAAAACGTTACAAGCACATTTAAAAATGATAAATGATAACGTTTTTATCATGTCTATCTCTTAAGCAATATATCGTGATTCTTCAAGTAAAAAGGAACCATATCATAGTTCGTAAAATTGAATCTGGTCAATCGATTTTTGTTGTGCAGAAAGACGTGGATCGAAATATTGTTTCTCGTCTTCTTTATAATGAATGGTTAACATTTAAAAATAAATTATATATGGCCAGTTCGTCACGCGAAAATAGACCATTGAGAAACTCCATAAAAAGTATTTGAAAGGAGATTTGACCTAGCTTAGGTTAATAAGAGGTCGCATGATCAGAAAAATACCTATGCGTGGCATTTCCAACGATTTCGCCCGAGTGCAACGCGAAGCCTCATATTAGCTTGTGTATATGCACAGGCTGGTCAGAATATTCACAATGCGCTAAATAGATCGCAATGAACACGATGTCTCATATTCGGAGAATATTTTAATGGACTGCGTAACCGACCACAGCTCATTCATTCATTCATTCATTCATTCATTCATTCATTCATTCATTCATTCATTCATTCATTCATTCATTCATTCATTCATTCATATATTGGTAATTATGCATTTATCTATAAGAGTATTAATTGGTTTATTTATTTATCATTTTTAGTATAAATTTGAAATTACATTGTATATGAAGATGCTAAAATTATTATACAGAAAGGTAAAATGACCATTCTGGATTTTCAAAAAGGGAATCTGAAATGTACGAAACTACAGTCACGGTCCTACTAAAATTGGTGTTTTTTGCGTTCAGCCCTGCTTAATTTATCTATTCAATGGTTGATACAAATCTTTGGCGAAACTAGGAAGATACAACATGGAAAGTCTCGTTAACACAATTACGTACAAACAATTTATAATTTATCTTATAACTATACACATATCCGTGTGATAACATCCCGTATGATATGTTTTATGATATCACATAGTTATTTTTAGAACAATGATATAATGCGGTTATTTTCAGAAACTTGCATTTCAGTTAGAAACATCGACAAAAACAAGACAAGTAGAGACTATAAGATAAATATAATACATACTTAGTGTATTGTATGAAAAAAATATCTAACTCGGTTGTGAGAATTGATAAATGTCTCGGCAGAGCCTCGACAATTATCAATTCTCCCAACCTCGTTAGATATTTTATTTCATACAATACACTAAGTATGTATTATATTTATCTTAAGTTGTAACATTGCGGGTCAAGGGTAACAATGAGTGGATTTTTATTAGTTTTTCTGTGACATTATCTCTCGGATTATCTATTTTATTAAACTCTACATTACCGGCGATAATCACAGCGCAAAATTCCTGTCCATTGTTAGCTAACCCCGCTATCATAAACCTACATCAGTCCTGCGGTGTTTCACCGTGGTCCTCGCCTTAACTGAACCTTGGTCAGGGTTTTCATGACAAACGAAATTTCCCTGTGTTCTGGCTGACAAAACGTTCGGGAGCGTTTAAAAATGATTCTCCGCTTTGAAAGCGAATGAGCGTGCAAAGCGGGGCATCATTTTTTTAACGCATCGAGAAACTCTATTTGTCTATTCAATTCCAAGGATTTTTTAAATCCTTCATGATACCTTTGGAGCACATTAATACTTTTACCAATCGTTTACGAAAATGTACTTGCTTTCAAAGCTCGGAAATAATTTTAACATTCGGCGTGCATCGAGAATTCGTAACTGCATATTGAAGCAAGGTGGTATTGTATGTTCACATTGTATATGGGTCGGTGGACTAAATACTCCAATAAAGAATTGTATTTTACGTGTATATCGTTTGAAAACGGTTTGGTATCCAACTTTCAAAGCTGGTATGTGAGGACGTGCCACGAAGAGTGTAGATATATCACAAATATTAAATAAAGATTATCTTCTTAAAACATGATGCAATAATTTTGATGGAAGTTTAGCATATCATATCAACATGTATATTGAAGCGGTTTACTCGAGTGAAAGCAATTACCCGTTGACCGGAAATATAGACATAATATTTCACATAACTGTTTAGGTTATTTGTTCAAATCGGGATGCTCATATGTAACCTTAAATATTGCTTAGTAAGGCGTAGAATATGAAAGGTCATCCTGTATTGAAAATTCATAGTACTTTAATGCACCTTACTGTATAAAAGCAAAATATACATTTTTCCAAATGGCTTTTGCCTTGAGCCTAGCCTTTGTGCGCTATGCTGTTTAGATCTCTCCGATAAGTACAATTTATAAAAAAGTAACACACAAAGCGGATGCCGACATTGACTGAAGGAGCAGGATAGAGTAAAGCGATCGAAATGGATCTTCGAAGATATAGAGTATAATCGGTTGTTTCAGTGTAGGATCGATTATTATTTCATTGAGTGAACAACAAAAGCTTTATTTTCACAAGTGGCGGAGCCGCGGGTGAAAATATAGCTTTTGTTGTTCACGAAATGAAATATTAATCGATCTTACTCGAAAAACAATCGATTATTCTATTCCTTTAATGCAAAAATGAGACAAAATGTGAAATTTCTATGACACATTTTCGTAAAGCGCGTCATTTTGCACGCGATTGCTATGCAACGTTCATTGTGACGTCACTTATTTCGCCCCGCATAGATGACGTCAGATAGGATGAAATGCACAAAAGCAGGATATAAGTTTTTTTTAAAATTTCACTGCTTTTGCGGTGAGTTTATCAAGTGATAATCTAGCGTTATTTCTCGATAAACCACCGAAAAGCATTAAAGAAATATGTGGCCTTCTCCTTTGATAGTTAACATTTACAGTTGCTTCAGAGTAATATTGACATTCATCCCGATCAAAACCATGTCAATTTGAACCGCTTGCTTAGCGATTCAAACCACTTAAAAACACTCACCCAAATCAATAAAAAATGCTCCAAAAGTATTTGATAAACTTCCGAAACCGTTCAAAACAGTTGTCATTTCATTCAAATCGATTGAATTATTCTATGATTTTATTGGCTGGTGTGGATTTTAAGGAGTCTGATTTGTCAGTGAAGTCACTTGAAACAGAAAATATGTAGGTTATTTTAAATAAGGTAATGAAATATAGTTGATTTCATCAAAATGGAGATGACATTGGGCAACTTTTTATCGCAGCTACATACAATTTCCAGTTCCGACAAATCACAATACATTTTGTTTTTTAAATTCAGTAAAGTACATAAAAAATTGCAAGCCTTTATACGAAAATTTAAAAAAAAAAAGTTATGAATAGACATTTCCACTGTGTTATGGAAAATTCCAAGGTTAGCGATGGGAATACATTATGCGCTTTCCCAGGATTCAAATAAATTCGATGCATAATATGAATGACTTTGTTGGTAAACAAATCAGTGGCAGCAAAAACAAACAAGATATGACAACTTAACCCTCTCCTGTTTTTCAAAATTTTGGACCTGTCCAAATTCAAAGGTTTTGCAGACGAAAATTTGAAGTGGATTTAATTTGAAAAATAGTGTGGAAAAAGAAGAAATTACTTGTCAGGAGCAATTTCTTCTTTTTCGCAATATTTTCTCAATCATAAAATCACAGGCACGTAAAAAGCAGGGATTAAACAGCAATGGGTTAACTTAGCCTTCAAAAATTAAAATAATAATCACGCGATATCCCCCAATTGTATCACGTGATTTAGTTCTGTTGTAGACTGGTGACAGTCTCTTAAATAGGGGTATACATGAAAAAAGAAAGATAAAAATAATGTTTCATGTCTATAAGCCTGATTTAAGAGTTTAAGATAAAAGAAGATTAACTCAATATGTGTGTGTGGTTTGGTTGTGGTTTAAAATGGTCATGCATCTTGTTTACTTATAAATCTTAACTCTGGGACTGAATGCCAGTCTAGTTCTGTTGCTGTTGTTGATTTCCTTGATCTTGTAAGCCAATTCCGTAAGCGCTCCATAATCTTTATTGACTGATTGGGTAAGGGTCGCCTTAAATAATAATTCTGACGTCTTTCATTAGAAGGCCACGCTGTGTCCCCTATAATTGAATGAAAAAGGCTGATCCCATTTTGCTAACAATGGTTAAAGAAGAAAGTGACACACGAAATGGGTCAGTGGGAAACAAAAGTGGGAGGGGTAAATATCCCTAATCACTCCACGGGAGGTTGCCAATTTAACTGGGGAGATGACATTTAGGTAGGAAGGGTCGAATCCAAATTTTGGCACGGTTATTCTAACACTGACAATGCGTTTAATGTCGCCCTGATTTTTAATAGACTGTTGACAGCCATAGTCGACCTGTTCTGCTTTTAGGATGCAAATAGTTTGACGAAACCTTTGAATTACAAATTTTCATTGCATAAAGGTCAGCTTAGGTAAATGCCTCATAGGGTAAATATAATTTCCACGTATTTAATTCTGCTACAAATTTCTAGAACGTAAAGGAAAGGAACGATTATTCATAAATATAAACAAAATATATCCAAAAAATTTTAATCAGATTATACAAAGGTAAAAAATACGTATCACCTGACGTGATTGCGAAAAAATGGCTCAACCAATCGGCGCAATTCGACGTTTTGACCATAGTTTACATATGAGCCTGTGCGTGACATTCCAACACTTCCCAATGTGCGCACAGCAAAGACTCTGCTCAGCCTGTGCATCCGCACAGTCTGACCAGAGTCTTCACTTTGCGATTTGTAGATAGATAAGGTCGCAAAGTATTTGTAAACAGTTAGGCATCTTCTTATTACACTATGTATCTGTCCGGGCTACTGAAAGTTGCACCTCACGCACATGTCAAATTGTTGGAAATGCCACGCACAGACTCATACTGTATAGTTCCCAGTCGGTCGTGGTTTGTGAAACGATTCGAATTTAACAATTGAACAAGGACGACATACAAATATTCCTAGAAACGAAAAATTTTGCAAATTTTGTAACTACAATTTAGTCGAAATGAATATCACCTTTTGCTTATTTGTCCGAAGTTCTCCGATTTAAGACAGAAATATATTAAAAAATATTACTATACATGGCCGACAAATCAAAAGTTTACCAACTTATTAACCAATCAATCAAAGTATTCCATCAGAAATCTGTCGAAATTCTTATATTACGCCTTTTTTGCGCAGAAATTAGTTTAGCTGTTCACGCAATTTGTGTTCTTCTGTAAATCCATGATGACATTTGATATTTGTACATGTTTTTTATCATACATAATGATTGTGTTTCTCCACTTTCCATGATTATTTGATTGTTTGCTGCAAACATGTAAATGTTTAATGCAATAAAATGTATTGTATTGTATTGTATTGTATTTAGATCCTTTGCAAGGTACCCTCCGAGATCTGCCTACATATGCTCCGTACCATAAATACCGAGTATTTTATGTGAATTTTACAGCGGCATCAAGTATATATGATTTCTCCTTGCCAATAATACTGCTCGTTTTATTACAGAAACACGGATCTTTTCAATCAAATCGTCTCTATTACTCAAATGGTGAATGTTAAGATGAACATATCGACGAACAAATCTTCCATAGCCTTGAAACTGATAATGTCAAATATACCGCTCTTGAAAACGAGGAGATATTGTTTGAGAATGTCCCTTGGTATGATGAAAGGCAATGAATATTAACGCAAAGTCTTGAACTTCCAAGGGCGTCTGTTTTATGAACTAAATAGAAATTTAAAAAGAGAGAGAGAGAAAAATGAAAAAAAATCACGAAAGAATGGATATTATGCATTCAGGAAGGAAATTGCGTTGTACAGCAATGCGTTCAGGATGAAAAAACGATCCAAACTGTTTGCCATATATACCCCGCTTTGCAAGTGTACCTGCGTGCAAAGCGGATATATTGGCAAACGGTTTACATCGTTTTGCCATCCTCAACGCAGAGCAGTTTTTAGACTTCCAAGCACTCTGAATCCTGAGTCCAACTCAATGTTCATTTCTTTAATTGTCAATTTATATAATCTATGATTTGTTTTGCTTTTGTTAAATACATCCGAATCGAATAATTTACTATAAATGATAAATCGCTCTTTTCATCACATTTATGAGCCAAAAAATATGAGTGTTAATGTTATTTGTAAGTAATGTAACACTATTAAATCGCGGATCATTGAGGCAGAAAAAATAGAAAGATTAGTTGATTAATTGGTGAGGGCTTTTTACGCCAACTACAAAAAAGTGTTAAGTATTATTAATATTATTTTTTGTCGATGCTTTCTGTAGAGCGAAGTCGTACTAAAGACTCCTGTTTTGATGTACTATCTAAGCCGTGGTCATACAGTTAACAACATCGTGAAATTGACAAGTTGATTGCTATAAGAACGATTTTGGAGTGATAGTTTACCTTCCTTGAAAAACCCTCATAACTCGCTCATCAGATTCATTTAATATCATTCCAATACCATTCATATTGCCAATTGCACGATGTTTTTTAATGTAGTACTAGTGTGAAATACCCGAATCAATGGTTAGTTACTCCATTCGCAGAGTCGGAATGACAAGAATTTCTGGAAAGTACAGTGAGACCAGGCAAAGTTTAATAATGATTCTTATTTGATGTTTAGGAGCTGAGATTCGTTTCAACCCTGTTGCTGAAATGCTACCGTACTTTCTCACGAGGTTCCTTGCTATATCGTCTAAGCATATTTTCCCTCATTTTTATTATTATTATTATTATTATTATTATTATGTATCTATAATTATTTAATTGTTTGTTGGTTGGTAATATTCAACCAACTTTTGTAAAAGATGCAATCGTCTAAGTCATTAAATTCGTTATTCACAGATTTTGATAAATAATAATATCATATCAAAGAAAACGATTGTATCATAGAGAAATATATTTTCCCTAATATGTCCATATTTCCAATAAGGATAATGTGGATAAAAGTTGAAAAATCGTTTAAATTACAAAATTAATCTACCTTGACTACAATAAACCCCTATTTTGTGAGAAAATCACCTTTCATAGCCTTAACATGTTAAAACCCTTTCACGGTGTATAACTTGGTGTATGTTACTCTATTTCCGGCTCTTGTCAGTTTCATGGTAGATGATTCTGTTTTTGTTATTTCCGTCGCCGAATCATGATATATGGTATTTTATTTCCCTCGCCATGGAAATAATTTCATGGCCAGCATGAAGTGGTAAAGAGGAGGAAATGAAATAACTCGTATCGCGTTTTGTTTGGAAAGACATTTCGATAGCTCAGCGCGAAACTGTTGTAACTGCCTATATGTTTATAGGCAGTACCAACTGTTTCGAACTCAGTCATCGATTTGAGGTTTTAAAGCTAACCCTGAAGGGCAATAATTGGTACGAGAGATGATTCGATAGAGCGTCTCCCCTTTTATAAGTGACAAGAAAATCTTCTTTTAAAGTTAGAAAAAAGTACTGCTTGCTTTTATCAACAAGACTTTTTAGTTGGTATTCAATAGAAGCCGGAAATGTATTAGATACGTTGAAGCGAAACATCGAAGCGCAGCAAAGCGAAGCGTCCGCAGGCGGCGCCCAAGAAAATTACATAATGAAATGCACCGTACTCATGTTTCAAGACGAAAGTGCTCGCGAGCGCTTTACAAATCTGATAAAAAACAGTGATGTTTATCAAACAAGAAACAAACGGCTTATTCAAAAGCTCTCTTAATAAATCAGAGGCACCAGCAATATTTGCTACTCATCATTGCAGTGACATTGAATATTTGAGAAAGAAGCTGTCAAATATTTAAATTGAGTAAAAAAAACCTCCCCGTCAAATACGAAAATCCGCGCGAGAAATTGATGTTATCATTTCTAACGTAAATTACCTTGATGGGTCTATTAAAACGCTGTAAAATGGGTATACTATACGAGACGCGTAGACGGCCAGACTTTCTTTTAAACTGTATAAAATTTAACAATTCTGTTTTTAAAATTGAAAGTTGAACTGAACGACTTAGCCCTTATCTAATATTTAAGGGCCGATAAATTTACTTCTTTTTCCAGAAAGGGTCACTTAAATGTTGTAAGTAAGCTGTAGTTATGCCATTCTGGTCGGCCATGAATAGAACGAATTTATTATCCCCCACTCCTAACACCCCACCCACCCCCACTCCCAACCCCCTGCGCAGATCCAAATGCGTACGTGATTTCTTTTACAGTAAACATATGTATGATCATGCCAGAAGAACCCTTTTCGCTTGACCTAAATGTGTACCTTTGTTAGGACAGACAGACAGACAGATAAGTTTATTGAAAGATTTGTACAAAGTACATCATCGTTACAAAATATAATCACATTTATATATAATATATAGAAAAAAATACATATTTAACATGTCTAATATACAACTTGATTGAGATAACTGGATATATTCGTGTAACTGTGAAGTTTACGGCTCATTTTATGGAATAACATGTATTTAGTGTTTTTTAAGGATATGCTCTTGAATCCTCAACCAAACGAGTTATTGAATTTCAGATAAGTGTAATTTTAGCTTGACCTCTCTCTATGTATTTATAAACCGGTTTTGTAATAATTGTTGACTAATTTCAAATAGAACATTTTCAACACAATGCTAATTTCTCTGTTAACATATAACATGGTTTGAAAAGGATAAAAAACAAGCAATTTCTCCTTTTCTCATTTAGTTTTTTTTTTTTTTTTTTTCAATTTAATATATATATTTTTTTTTCAATTTAATAATGTAATTGCAGACACTTACTACTTTTATTTTTCAGCTTAGACTTAATTAAAATATTAATTTTTAAATTTTCCAGAATATTAAACATTTCCGTATAGTGTTTAGAATTAAAAGACATACAATTTTCTTGAATGGCCTTCTTGCAGAAGGTACTCTCTATTGAAATTCTTTAATCATTTTTTTGTTCAATTTGAATTTTTTCTTTGTGGTTCCTTCCCTCTCTATTTTCAGATTACCTTGTAGCATCCAAACAGATTTTGAAGAAACAGCACAAAGGTGAGTGAAAGTAATACAATAAATAGATAAAAAAAAAGTGCATTTTCATATTAGAATACATACATGTGATTAAAAATTATGCACTTCTGATGCAACACTTAAGGACCTTTGAACCTTATGCAAAACGAAAGGATAAGGATCAATAGGTCTGATAAAATTTTACTTGTTAACAATTAATAAGCACTGTAATTATTTGCACACAAGTTTGAAACATTGTTTATTATTTATTTTTTTTTTTCTAACATCATGGCTGCTTATTTGAATTTGGGTACAATAAAAAGAAGAAAAAAAAGGATCTGGTTAGGAAGCGCTTTTATACTCTTTTGCAAATAGCCCCTGTTTTATTGGTATTTAGTTGTTTATTGATAAATTAAGTATTACTTTGATCTCGTAATGTAATATAACTATATAATTTAGATAATGATCGACAGACTTGTCCGTTTGTTTATATTTTCTTGTTGAAACAATGTGTTTCTTATTGCCTACAGCTACATACTCTAGAGAAGTGAACCAATGCTATGCTTACATTTTAGTTACTTCCGTAAATTGTATGCAATGATTAAATTACACATATTCGATTTTAGCAGTAAATCTCATTTCGGTTTTGAGTAGAATGAATGTTACATTCCACACTTTCAAAACATCATAGTGTAATCCGTGTCTTTAGGATAAAGACATTGATATTAGTACAATAAAATCAAAGTGCTGATAGCACTTTTTTGAGCCAGTATTTAATATAAAACTGCATTTTTTCAAACGTTCCAAGATAACTACAGGAAAATCAAGCGGTATAGACTAAGATCAGACTGCACGTTTGTGCAGACTGATCTTTGTCTTTTCCTCCTTCCAAAGCAGTATTATTCCGGATTCATCGTGACAGGTTTAATCTTATTTAGGTGATGCATTTAATTATATTTTATGATCTACGGGTTGATTGTATGAGTTCGAACCGAACCCGTGTCTGTTTCGCAATAATGTGTCTATTGATAAGACGTGCCCTTGCATGCTGACGCAAAACCGCAAATGCAGTACATGTCCTATTTAATTCACAGTCATTTAAAAAGCAAAGTCCAATTAAGCAAGTAAGTAAATGAAAGTTCAAGGTCACTAGCGTAAGCCAATAGCTTTTCTATATACAGTTGAATTTCTATGCATCAAGCGTTAAGTTGGGAACTTGCTAACATATGCGATGCATGTTGCTTACTTAAAATATATAGCCACTAAGACGGGTTTCACCGTACTTCAAAATGAAGAACAGTGAAACATGGCATAAGGAGAATATTCGATAGGTGAAGGGTTCGACTTAAAACAAATAAACATTAAATGTAGCGTGGACATTCTAAAAACATTTTACGCAAGTGTTACTCAAAGTTACTATTGTTTGGACATAATGTCCGATCATTATCTAAATTTATCAACAACACAGATCAGTTGTTATTTTTTGGTGATGAAAGAATACCGGTTGGCCCTGGGGCTATAGTCAATGCGAGCAAACGAAAACAGTGTTTCTAACTAATGGAATACCACTAAAACAGATCCCTAAGTAAATATATCAGAAATACCTCTTTCGAAAATATAATGACCGATAGTGAAAATTAGAATGCAAGTTATCATCGTGTTTCTGTCTCTTGTATTTTGAAATTGTATAATCAAGATAACATTTCCTTGTATTTTCTTAAAATCAAATTATGTTAATCAGTAGAGAGTGAATTTCTTATCCTATCAAATTCATATATTATTAAAATGATTAACAACATTCTTTAATAGATATAATTCATGTGCCAAGGTCATCAGGCCAACCAATATAATACAATCTAATGAATAAGATAATGAAGGCAAGTGCCGTTTCGTACATCTTATTTTGTACTCCCTTATTCATTAAACGTTGTATTCATTGGTAAAATGTACATCATGTTTAATCGTTTACGTATCTATTTTCTTTTTTTTTTTTCTATTTTCTTTTTTTTTTTATTAACAATGTATTTGTTTACTTCATTTGCTTTAAAGATTTATTTACAGTCCATTATCCAATAAAGAATGGAGTGTGAACCGCTAACTATTTCAAATCCCGGAGGGGACGGCATGTTGACAGGGACAGGGCGCTGTAAGACAGTCTCCCATCAATCCGTCCAAATTAATTTATCGTATTTACACTAAGTGAATAAACACTGATATATCAAAACTACATCTTGAATTACATTAACTAATGGTCATTTTTAGTGCATCCCAATTTAGATATTCATCTTCTTGCAGTTCTTTGCTCTTAGCAGATTTTCAAGGCAAAACAAAATAAAAAGCGGACACAGGGTCTACTTTTCGCTCTTCCGAAAATAGCTTGTCTGGAAATAGCATGACTTCAAGTGTTGAATTTCTCCTAAATAAGTAGGCCTAATTTTCTTAATCTTAAAATAAGAAAAAATCTCATTTTCTTCAACGATTCATAACAAAATAATATTCGAACAGTCTTATTGCTATCAATAATGAATGAATGAATGAATATCGTTTTAAGGCCCGCCGACAACTAAGGTCATGTTGGGCGCAAAACATTTTGAAAAATAAATAACTGTTTTAAACGACGTCAAGTATACATCAAAAGCTATCAATAAACTGAGAGTCAAGCATGTTTGAACAAAAAAATTCCCAGTTATCTTTTTGTCCCATTAAAACATGCAGATATCTGTCAATTCTCACGGCCAAACACGTTGAAGTCAAGACGTGTTGGCTTGGAGCTTCCATAAAAGCTTGAACATATGTTTATGTACATTTTCACACCGAAAGATCGTCACATCAATTGAAGAAAATGGACGGCGATGTTTAGTACCACTTCCGGTTAATGAAGAGTGATTGTTTGTCGAATAAATATCTAGATGAAATTCCCCATCGTCTCATAAACTCACATTCTCTTTTCTCACATAGGACTATCGCCCAGTGAGCGTTTTATCAGCGTGGTCAAGGACTGAGTAATCGGATTTCATTCTGAGAAAATATGGGCACTTCGGTCAAAAATATTCAACTGAAATATTCCAAACATAACACAGTTTCTAGCACTATTTGTGGACAGCTTCGCGGATTTCTTTACATTAACTTACAAATAGGAAAACTAATTCGGTTTGAAGCTAACTTCTGTCACAAGTTAAGGTTTTCATGCGACGACTTTTGTATAAAACAGTCGATATTGTTCGAACGACCACGTCTATTACTCGACCGATTTTAGTAAGATACCATTCTCAAAAGTCCATCTTCAAAAATCCATCCAATGAAGCAAAACTCTCTGAAAAAAGTCAGCATTTTGTAACGAACAGTTGTTTATCATTGAATCTTATGTTGTTGAAACCCGTTGGAATCGTCTCAGTGAGGCGATTCCAATGGGTTAGAACAGCAAGGAATTCAGTAAGACTAATCCAAAAATCTATTTCTTCTATCAAAAAGACCTGTTTTAATTGTCATGAAACGTTTTTGGCGGTCCCAAAAGTGGTCTCTTAACACAAGATTAAATGTATTGTATTCTAGCCCTTATAAAACAAAACTGCTTTTGACGACACTGAACAAAATTGTCACGAAGTAGGCGCAATTCGTAGTGATTTTTACGTTTGTTCATCTGATCCATATCGCGTTGAGAACTATCAAAAAGAATTTTCGTTTGGCTGATTTAATTTTTGTGTTATCTAATATCATGTGGTGTATGACAATACTTGATAAATAAAATATTCGATATTTGCCATTTGTTTACAAAAACAAAATGTCCACAAAGATTTGAAAAAAAAGCCTCCCGTTTTGCACGTATTAACAGTTAGTTACATCGTGAAATTGGCATTCATCTCAATCAAAATCATTCTAATTTGCTCACTCAGTGATCCATTCAATCATTCCAAACACTCACTCAAGCCATTCATAAACGCTATTTTGACTGAAAAAGAAAAGAACAACGACATACAGAATAAATATAGCTAGCAAAAGATCACGATTTCACTGATATAATTGCAATTGATTACCACTCAAAAACGCTCCAAAATGACTAAAAAGGGTACTACATTAATGAATATAATTAGAAAAAAAACGCGATTTCATTGACATGAAATCGTAAGCGTCTTATTGGTTCATTAAGATATAGGAAGCTATTTAAAGCACTTGCATTTATATTTAACTAAAGGGAGGTTATATATGTCGCTAATTTTGTTCATCTTGAACCAAAATAGCGATGTTGGATCACCTCCCTTTAATTTAACTCAAAACTCGCTTCACATACTCATTCACTTTCGTTCCAAAAACATTCTAAAATCATTCATCCTGTCCATTTCAAGATGTTCTGACCTGTATGGAGAAGCAAATCGGGTACCATGTCTTTAAAATTGTTCAATATCTTTATCTTGATAACAAGATCGCCATCTAGTTCTATATTCATTGATGTTTTTCCGAACTTTTCTTAGAATGAAGAGCTCGTCATATCAAACGATCCGATGCATTTATACAAAAAAATATTTTTCTATACATAACAAAAGTGTTTTCATTGTAAAGCGAGCAATATTATATGTTACTCAAAAAATAGATTGGAATGGAATGCGGTTTTATTAGCTCGAATGAGTTTTTAAATTCCTGTCTAATTTTCTGCGGATTACTAGGAATCATGACGAAACAGGCACGTGTTAGTGTTACTCTCAATGTCAAAACATCTGTTTGTTTCGGGCCTGAAGGTGAGGAATTTAGAGTCTATTTTTTTGTCTACAAATTACCCTTGCCATGGCAAAAAAAATAGTACTACCACTATCTTAAAAGCAGTTTAAGAAGAAAGCAATTGCAGTATTGAGTGGGTATTTTGGATTTCAAATTCAATTATTTCATAAATACTTGCACACATCCTATATATTGGGTGCTCATTTGAATCGTCTTGTCGAGAAGATTCACATGAGTACCCACAACATAGGCTTTTAATAAGAAACAAAGATTTTAGACCGGCTTCCTCTCCTCTTATCTGTACCTGTGATTCGATTAAGTGAATGTACCCGGATATAGACCATGGCATCTTCGTAAGGGTTCTAGCTCCACTTTGTTCGTGAGGTACATAGGTAGAAACCTTGGCTTGCGAAGATGGGACCAAGGATACTAACGGTGTCATCATGTTTATTCGTTAAGTTTCACACTAACGCATTTCTTTTGTTGTTCCCTTGATAAAACATTAATAATCTTGGTGCATTTACTAATGAATACATGTACAATATGGGGCAACAGCTACATGTAACCTTCGTTCAAACAATAAAACACAAACAATTGGTTTAATAAGGTATACTCACAATCGCTTCATGTTTCGTAAATCCTGGAAGGCTCCCTTTTCTATAGTTTGTATTTTATTTTTCATGAGATTCCTGAAAAGGATGAATTATGTATTTTAAAAACATTGTAATGCTGACGGTTTTTAACGTAAAAAATGTTTCTAAAGAGACTTCAAACAGGAATACACAAGTCACAAAAACTAAAAGAAAACAACCGGTAGATCATATTGTGTACCATGTGGATACACTATTTTAACATCATTTCATATATTCTAAATATCAATTGTTTAAATCAATAAAGATAAAGGAATCCTATGTAGAAATCACGCGAATATATTATTTTATAAACAAACAAATTCCTCGTTTCAATTGATTACATGGATAATAAACATCAAAAACTAATGAAAGTTCTCCTTTCCAAATGAAAAAATATGAATGAAAATCTTTGAAAGTAAACAAAGAAACCAAGCCAATCAAACGAGAACGCTATTTTATTTCATATTTCAGAATTGAAGACATTTTTTATTTCGTTTAGGTCGAACGACCACATTCCAAGAATGTGCGGCGACAAAAGCGTTTTTAATCCTTGTCATGCTGAACCCGGAATATTCCTGCCTTGGCAGGAGCTATATACAAACATCAGCCTGCACAAATGTGCAGTCTGATCTTTGTCTATACCACCTGTTTTTCCTTTCTGAAACCAGATAAGTTTCAGAAATTATATTTTCAAAATCAAATGCTGACTCACAATTAGTAAATACATAGCTTTCAGCACTTTGATTTATATATAATTTTGCCCAGGTTATTTTTCAGCATGACAAGGGTTAAGAAGATTATGGAGCTCTTGTTTCACTCTTTGCTCCTTGTTCAAAACTTTACAATTCTTTTCAGCACAAAATAATCGTTTCCTGGAGTAACCTGGAATGCAACCAAATATTTGACATAAACAGAAATGACGGTTGTCGTCAGTTTGTAATGTATGAAGCTTTACAAATTTACAGCAAAATCTTTACCTAACGTTCTAGACTAAACTCCTTAAAGTAGTGGACCCGTAATGGTTTCGCAACATTTCGGAAGTCATGACTTTTAACAGTGCAGTCCGAGGTTTCCTAATGATTTTCATTAGGAAACCTCGGTCAACATTGTGAAAAATGATGAGTTCCGAAATGTTTGCGGAACTATTACGGTTCTACTACCTTAATCATATCATGCTTAATACAAGGTAACGTAGTTCGTCGGTAGCATAACAAATTTATTTCAGTGATAATAAAAAAAGCAGATACTTTTTCCAAGACTAAAAATTGATTTGCCAAAATCTGCAAAGTTCGTATTAACATTGAATAATTTAGATATAATTTTAAACGATATTCATACACGGAAAGTCATTTTAAAAGCTTATTTTTGTCAAATTAACGATCAAATGGGGGGGGGGGAAGACGATTATTTGTAATTTAATTCATATTTCATTCATTTCCAGGCAATATTTAGCCACATTCTTTAAGAATCTATTTGGTTACGTTTGGTGAAATGCGCCGTGTAACTCATTGTACATAAAGGTTCATGTCCCAAAATTCAATTTCGTAAGATTCCATTTGATGAAACAAACAGTATTTACAGGATAAATAAAACCTTGCAAAAAAAATTATTTGACATCGGGCTTGAGGCATGATTTAACTTAATAGAATTTTAAGAAACATGGGCTTATTTCAAATTCTTGTCCAAGTAGATTAATCTACAAAAACAATTTAATACTTGGAAAGCTCCGTTTTGTGAAAAATACACAATTACATAATTGAATCAAACGTTTCTAACGAAAGAAACCAACATCGGGTCTAAAGCAGGAATTCACTTGATATAATTTTAAGAGACAGGAGTATATTTCAAACTCACGTCCAAGGAGCTAAATATACCAAAGACTCCGATGTTTAATACTTGCAAAATTCCGTTTGGTGAAATTTACAAAATTACAGAATTTAATAAAACGTTTCTAACGAAAGAATCTTACATCGAATCTGAGGCAGGGTTTCACTTGATATAATTTTAAGAGACAGGAGTTCTCGCTTCGAGTGACGGGGCATAGATTTTCTGACAAGATTGCGCAAAACTATTTATAACTTGACAGGCAGAGTGTCGGTGAAAAAAACGTTGCCTTGTGTTACGTTTGGTTTCACAGAAATATTTGGCGACCTAGTTGATAAAGAAAGAAGAAAATAGATAAGGAATCATGCATTGAAGAAGTAGAATCATGATAAGATACAGTTATCAACATTGTGTATTTGACATAATGGAATGATTATCGAATGATGTTGAATGAGTGTGTGGAGCGAGTTTTGAGTGAAATTTAAGGGAGGTAATCAAATATTGCTTATTTCGTCCAAATTGGGCGAAATTATCGGTATCTTAAACCCCCTTTAATACATTATACGCAATTTTCTGTTTGTACGTCTTTAATGACGAAACAGACACTTGAAAATCCATACCAGGGAATAAAATCGTAGAATCTTTCTACACATCCCGTCACCTCAAAATTCATTCTATGCAGGTACCGACTGAATAGTTCTTGAGTAAATATGTAAAATCACAAAGAAACTAAATACCGAAAGCATAGCATAGACTGAAAATTTGATCGATTTGAATTCAATTTATTTGATCGTCTCGGACGATTTCGAAATGTTTTCTCATGATTTTGGGGCGGTTTTGATCTATTTGAGTGAGAGATTTGAATAAATGAATGAAGGGAGCGCTGAGTAAATGATTAAGAATGACTTTGATATAAATGAGTGTCTATTTCATAATATTTTAACTGTATTTGGACCTTAGTATTAAAGGGTCTAAAATCAAAAGAGTGGTTAGTCTATAGGATGGGTTTTCGGATAAGATCATAGATTATGGATTACGCTAAATTCGGATCTTCTTGCGGTATTTTTTACAATAAAAGTGTGGTTATTTTGTATCTAAATATCGCATGCCCGAGAGATCCCTTTTAAAATTCGTCACTTTTGAACAAAGCTCTTTCTTCAAGCTCATTACTTTAGTTTAGTTTTAGTGTCGTTCTTTTCTGTCGTTAGGTGGTGACAAAAATACCCCATTTTTTAAGGTTTTGACTTTAAAAAACACGTTAGCAAGAAAACGAATACATTTGAACTTCCCTCCCTTCTATAAACGATTTGTTCTAGTAAAACACGGAGGTGTTTTTAATGCCTTAATAATTAGAGTTATAAATGAATTGTTACGACTCTTGATTATGCTTTTTTCTCGTAATTTATGTTTATCAAGGCCATTATACATACACAGGTTCCATGAATAGCTTTCTATGTGTTCACGAACCAGGCCTATACTTACAATATTCAACTATTTCATAGTTATCGTGTATTTTATCTACGGATTTCTGCTTTGAATTAAGTTGTTGGTCTCATCATTTCTAGTGATTTTTGGACGTTTTTGAATGGTCTGAGTGAGTGCTTGGTATGAATGAATGAAGCACTGAGTGAGCGATATAGAATGGATTTGATCGGAATAACAGTCAATTTCACGATTTTCTCAACTGTATGTCTTATAGTCTACAGATGGACTCCTTTCTGTGTGACTGGTATCACATTAGGTCGAGTTAAAACCGCATTAATCACAATCGTAAGAGCGAGTTTGGCGTAAACTTCGCTGTTATCTCACATTGTCTTAATTTGCTTAATTTATACAAGTTTCTTTTTCTCTACCGCTTGAACCAGTATGCAACTGTTTGTTTTGTATTGTTCATGTAACAATTCGTTCTTTTCTTCTGCTTTATTGTATAAGCTGACGTGTTTTTTTTTTAATTAAACCAAAATTTAGTACTTTCTAATAATATATTCTGTGATTTTCACACGATTTATGTGGTAATTCCACGTGCAAGTATCGTGCGGATTTTTGGTTGCCTTTTCAACGGCTTAAGCACTTCACCTTCAGTTCCCCTTTTTTATCAACCAAGAACTACAATGGCATCCCTTCCGAGCCCCCAATGTTCATTCTCCATCGTTTATCATTCAATCATTGCATTCAATCATTATAGTGAGAACCAACATCATAGCGGTTGGTGAACATAATTTGAAAATTTACATTTTTGAAGTCAAAATCATCCTTACTGCACGTTCCGACACCTTATGAATTACGTGACCAATGCAATGTTGAATTCATTTTATGCAGGTACCCACTGAATAGTTCTAGAGTAATTATGTAAATTTACACAGTTGCTAAACACCGAGGTCATGGCATAGACCGAAAATATTATTGTAAAGTAAATTTACTATACAAAGGATACAAAATCAACGAGGCAGCTAACAACATCGTGAAATTAACAAAGTGAATGATTTTGGAATGATTTTGGAATGAAAATGAATGAGTGTGTAAAGCGAGTATTAAGTGAAATTAAAGGGAGGTAATCCAATATCACTAATTTTGTTCAAGATGAACAAAATTGGCGATATTTATTACCTCTCTTTTTATTAAAATATGTATACCAGTTCTTAAATTGATTCCTATTTCTTTAAGGACCAATAAGATGCTTACAACTTCAATTATGTCATTGAAACCGCGATGTCTTTTCCTATTTATATGTATTTTGAATGTAGTTGTTTATCTAACTATTTGGAGCGTTTTTGATTGTTGGAGTGAGTGTTTGGAATTAATGAATATAGCGCTGAATGAGCAATTTAGAATGGTTTTGATTGAGACAAATGTCAATTTCACGATGTCAGGATTCAAACAAACATTACAATTTTGTTGCGATTTCTATTAAGCTATGACAATTTTTACAAAGATATTCGCACTATAATGGGTCTTAATATACGTTTATGTTCTAAATGGTCTCATATCAAACGCCTCGAATCCATTTAACAAATTAGCCCTCTTATAATGTGGGATTTAAATTGCAAAGTTATGATTAATCTGGTTTCATTTAAATGTTTCGAGATAAGAAAATTCTCTTCAATACGGAACGTGTGACACTTTAATAAAAAAAAGTTTAAATGAAGCAGGTCTGCGTAAGTTTTATGAATTTCGTTTACACTTATTTCGATACATATTAATGTATGGAGGAGAGGCGTTTCCGACCCTTCAGCTCTTCGACAGCAATATTATCATTCGAAACATCGCTCGGACTTTTCCGTAAATTGGAAGAATCGCCAAGGGTTCCCGATTGTAACAATATGAGCACATGTGCATGTATTGATATTTGGCTTTCGTGCTTAAATCATTGATAAATTTACCAATATAGCACTGAATTAAACCATTCAAGTATATATCATGGATCGACACCAACTCCTTCGAGTGAGGAGTCAATTGGACTCCAATCTTACAAATCAAGGAGTCCACGCTCAAACTAAGGATTAAGACTTTTCGTAATGGGAGAACACTGTGGTATAAAGAAAAAAATACTTATTTTAAGCAATTTCTTCTTTTCAACAAGTTTCTCCCCAAAAATAGCGATTTTCTTTCAAACTACCACTAGATGCAAGCTAATATTATCTACAACAACTTAAGTAGTGAACAGTCTACAGTTTTGGCGAGATGAATAGGAAATTGCCCTTTGCATTTCTTTTTCAAAATATTCTCATATGATACTGGGGTCCATTGGATTCCTTACTTGCAAAATGAAGGAGTCTCAACTGATTAACAAGGAGTCTCGGACTCCCGGACTCACGGACTGCCCTTAGTGTCGAACCCTGGTACATTTAGAGGTAATTTCACCTATCAAAAGCCCCTTCGATAGAATTAAAACACAGCGCAATATTGCATGAAGACGCAGGGTAAGATTTATTTGTTTAAGCGAAAATATATTCATTACAGACGTTATCTAAATGTAGTCAAGTTAATTTGTTACAGGGCAGTAAATTTAAAATGTTTTAATCATTTTGAACCTATCTATTCCCCTACTTGTATTACCCAAACACTTATAACAATCTGCTTTTATTACGAATGTAACATTGAACTGCTGCATTCATTCTTTGAAAAATACCGTTTAATGAGTATGATGTTAAATGGGAATCGTTTTAATAAACAAAACTCAAGAATTAATCTTGTTCGCAAATCATCCCTAAAAGTAAAGAAAGTGAGTTGGTAATTTTCGACAAAAAGTGTAGAAATACCAATTCCCTGGTTAGTTAATCTGCCTATGTGCACAAAGGATATGGTTTTAAAAGCAAAAAGATCTTTTAAAAGCAACTTCTGGATAATAGCACTAGAATGTTTGTCAATATGGGATATCGGTTGATTATCTACATTGAAATATAATTAAAAACATCGCGAAGTATACACTCTTCATACGATGATATACGAATTCATCTTATAACTATACAAGTATCCGTGTGATAACATCCCGTATGATATTTTTTATGATATCACATAGTTATTTTTAGAACAATGAAATTATATGTTCATTTTTAGACACTTGCATTTCAGTAAGAAAAGAAGAAAAGAAGACAAACAGAGATTATAAGATAAATGCAATACGCACTTAGTGTATTGCATGAAAAAAATCTAACTCGGTTGTGAGAATTGATAATTGTCTCGGCAGAGCCTCGACAATTTTCGATTCTCCTAACCTCGTTAGATATTTTTTTCATATAATACACTAAGTATGTATTATATATATAAACAAAAGCCCATTTTTCAAATCATACTTATTTTCGTGATAAGGGGTCGTAAGACTCCGTAGATTGGTGGTCAACAGTTCGGGTATTGACAGCTAATATTAATGATCGTTTACCTAATAAGGTCATAGAGGGGTAAATTACTATACTTGACTTTATTAATCTGATTTGTAATTGCTGTGCCACATAGAAAAAAATAATATATAGTTGTCCTTTAAGTATTACATTTATGGTTTGGTCAAACTTACGATACGTTAATTTTGGATAAAAAAAAGAAATATCTTATTCATCGTACATACGTGGGTATTCAACCCATTTAATTGTAGAAGTATTTTGAAAACATACAATTGAACACAGGAAAAATTTAAATAACAATGAAATCATAAACAAAAAATGATTTAGTATAAATTTAATTTATGTAATGTGCAAGAAGATAACCAGGAAAGATCGTTACCTTGGAACGTCACAACGTGTAACTCTATAATTAGACCACGCTTGAAGCGAATTAGCCAATCAAAGAACAGTATTTCAAAAGTATATAACACAGATACAACTCCGAGTGTTATATTTACAGATATACGGCTGTAGTGTGTCTTGCACGTGAATTTCGATAGGTTTGGGGGCCGAGTCATTTCAAAAATATGTCGTGAATTATATACAGCTCTCTTTTCCTAAAGACTTTCGACAGTCGCAAAAGTGCAAAAGATCTGAAAATGGTAATGGAAAATTATTTCATAAGTGATTTCGGCATATTCACACTTGATTAGAGTAATATCACAGCGACGTTTACTCTTTTTTATTAGCTCACCTGAGCACATCGTGCTCAAGGTGAGCTTTTGTGATCATTGAATGTCCGTCGTTTGTCGTCCGTCGTCAACAATCTTAGTGTTTACACTCTAGAGGCCACAAATATGGCCCAATCTTCATGAAGCTTTGTCAGAATTTTGGCCAAGTCACAAGGATTAACCCTAATTAAAATGGGAAGGATCCATGCCATATCACGGGAAAAGGGGCCTTAATGGCAATTTTCTTGTTTACATCCTAGAGGCCACAAATATAGCCCGATCTTTATGAAACTTGGTCAGAATGTTGGCCGGGTCAGAAGGATGAACCCTTTTGAAAATGGGAAGAATCTGTACCATATCACGGGAAAAGGGGCCTAAATGAAAATCTTCTTGTTTACACTCTAGAGGCCACAAATATGGTCCAATCTTTACGAAACTTGGTCAGAATGTATGTCAGGTCACAAAGATGAACCCCATAGAAAATTGGAAGGATCCATGCAATATCACAGGAAAGGGGGCCTTTATGACAATTATCTTGTTTATACTCTAGAGTCCAAAAATGTGGTTCAGTCTTCATGAAACTTGGTCAGAATGTTTGCCAAGTCACAAGGATGTATCCTATTGAAAATTGGAAGGATTCATGCCATATCACGGGAAAATGGGCCTTAATGACAATTTTCTTGTTTATGCTCTAGAGGCCACAAATATGGCCTAATCTTCATAAAACCTTGTCAGAATGTTGGCCAGTTCACAAGGCTGAACCCTTTTGAAATTGGAAATGATCCATGCCATATCACGGGAGA
This sequence comes from Fragum whitleyi, assembly GCA_948146395.1. Classification (NCBI taxonomy): domain Eukaryota; kingdom Metazoa; phylum Mollusca; class Bivalvia; order Cardiida; family Cardiidae; genus Fragum; species Fragum whitleyi. The sequence goes on from OX411555.1 coordinate 18,856,231, forward strand.
AGGGGTCTTAATGATAATTTTCTCATTTGGACTCTAAAAGCCACAATTTTGGCCCAAACTTCATGAAACAAATGGTTTTTGTGTTGGAATTATATCCTTTATGACATCTGCTTAATAAATGATGTGATGTCCCAGGGGTGAAAGAGACTCAGGTGAGCGATCTAGGACCATCTTGGTCCTCTTGTTATGTAGAGGTTCGGGTAAAAATTATAGATGGTGTAAGAAAAGCGTGGTCTAAGTCAGATAGAAAATCTCGTGCCGCGGTATATGGGAAATAGACACTCGCTAACGCTCGTGTCTATTTCCCATATACCTCGGCTCTCGTTTTCTATCCTATACGTAGACCGTACATGAACAAACGTTAAAAAAACCTACGAAGACTCAAAATATAAGAGTGTAAATTTAGTTTTTCAAATAGAAAATTTATTTTGATTTTATGCGTAACTAAATTTCAGGGTTATATGACCACGACCACTTGAAAAGAAGTAAGCTATGCTTTGGATAACGCTATTGTGGAGTTTGGTTCAAGTACATGAACATGTAATCTATATATTATGTGAACGATTTTGCAAAAAAATGCAGATCAAATATTTTTTTAGGTTAAAGGCATCGATGTATTCAAAAGAATGTTAAAACGTTTTGTGCTTCACCTGTACAATTTCTACCATCAGTACTCTCTGTGCCTTGATTTTCTATTTATAGACCTTTTTTCAAACAAATTATTTTGTTACTATGTTTCTTGAAGTGTCGAACTACAAAACCGCTACCTCCCACTAGCACTCTCGGTGCTTTGATTTTCTATTCAAAGGACCATTTTTCCAAACGAATTATTATGTTCTAATCTTTAGTTAATATGTTCCTTTAAGTGTTTCCACTCGAAAAACAAGATTTTATGCTGAAGTGTTGATTACGTAACTGCAGATTTATCTAATTTCTATCCGTATCTTTTATTTAAGAGCTTGGGGATTGTATGCGAGGCGTATCCCCTTTTAAGTTGCAATAAAAAAATCGTAAGGATAGCATCATTTAACAACATTTATTATAACAGATAAAGATTTTAAGGTCATCTAAAATATGATGGCGTAATTAGAACAGAACAGATAATTTATAAAGAATAACGAATTGGCCACATTATCATTCGCCGTCGAAATACAAAATATACATGGCATACATGGGTATGTATATGTATAGGTGAATGTCTATGTATATTCTCGGAAATGTGGGACAAATTTGCAATGCATATGTGAACCTGTAAAAACTGGTCACTAAGAGCAATGTGATATCTTGAAGATTATTATCTTTTTATGCGAGACGTTTTCTTTTCTTGAGAAAATCAAACGTCACTCGATTTACTCAAAAATAAAGTTGAGACTTGTGCCCACTATTCGAAAATGAAGTCATTGTGCCCTTTTGTCACAAAATTGTTTGTGTTTGTTCTTTTTATATAGAACGCGTACACATTTTATTAATATGATAACAATATAACGGAGAATAGAATGCATCAAAACATGAAAATTTTCAGGGTCAAAATAGAAAATAAGTTTTTTTTATATATATTTTCAGGATAAAACCCTATTTGAAGGGTCAAACATAAGCCCAGGCACTGTATGCCACCATTATGCAAACCCTATACAAATAAAGGTTTTCAATCTACCCCAAATGAATACTTACAACATATGTTTTATCGTGAATTAATTATTTAAGAGTTTGCCATAACCCCTCATATCCTCGACATTTTCTATATATCGCGGCGCCTGGACCACCTACAAATGGATTCCTGGTATTTCTCTCACCAGTACAACCATCACGTCCTTTCCTTACCTTCGGCTCCCATTTCACGTAGGTCTACGATTATCAACCCATTGGTGAGAGAAAAATAATCGGAAAGAATGAGTGCCGCCGTCAGGGATGGAACAAGGGACCTCCAGATTGACAGTCTGACGGGCTACCAACAATGCTATGACGGCGGCAACAAGATAATGAAGGGTTCCATGGTATTACGGCCGGTTACGTTGCTAATTCAAATGTTAGACTTTTGCCAAATTCCTTATCGACCTTCCATCACTAAATTGATATTTTTTGCACCTGCCGAGACATGCTTAATTTATATGTATTTTGTTGAATTAACCCTTAACTAGAAAACTATATGTTTAATTTTTCTACGCGTATACTTAACGTAGTGGACCCGTAATAGTTCCGCAACATTTCGGATCATATATTCTTTCACAATGTTAATAGAGATTTCCTAATGAAAATGATCAGGAAACCTCGGTTAAGACTGTTGAAGTTCAATACTTTTGAGATGTTGCAAAACCATTACGGGTTCACTACCTAAAGATTAGAGTCGTATCTACATCGTTTTTTCATTCATGGGCCTATATATATCATATGAGTCTGCGCGTGACATTTCCAACAATTTAAAAAGTTCCTGAGGAGCATACACTGAGCAGGGTGGACAGCTACAAACTGTAAATATAAAGTTATCTGATGGTCTATAGATACTTTGAGACCTTATCTATCTACTCAACGCAAAGTCAAGAATCTGGTCAGACTGTGCGGATGCACAGGCTAGCCAGAGTCTTTGCTTTGCGCATATTAAAATTGTTGGAAATCTCACGCACAGGCTCATATATCTTTTTCAAGATAAAGAGGTGTTTGAAGGAAATACATACTATGGTATTCGTTAAATTCAATCTAAATTACCATAAAATAACTTTGGCGGAAATGATAATATTTCTCGTATTTTTTAAATCTATATTTTTATCGTGTATTCCTTCAAGGGTACTCCCAGAAAAGTACGACAAATAAACAAACAAGGCAAAAAATACTTACAAACTACGAACACGTTGTAAACCCCTCAAATCGTTGGCTTTAATCACGGTAATATCATTGCCTTGCAAATTTCTGAAAAGAAATATAAAGATATTATTAGACTATCTTTTTCAAACTGAAGATCAAAGTCCTAAACAATCAAATACAATATAGAAAGAAGTTGATGCTTGCTATGGGTAGAAATTTCGTTCGATTCGGACTTCGAGTCATTCTGCGCAATCAAAGAAGAACTTATAGCTTCCTTATACTCCAAGCTAGTTTCAAATAGTAAGAAACCACAAGTACCGAAATGAAATAACGAATTAAGCTGAGGTCTACCAAAGACCGCATTTCTAAAATGATTACGCAAATAAAGTACAATAGTTCGACCAATCTTTGGGTTAAAAAAAATCGCGGTTCAATGAAAATTGTCGACCTTTATCAGTCGGTAAAGCACCCGCACAGTTAAACTAGCCCTGCGTTCAGGATCACAAAACGGTGCTTACAGTTTTCCAATTGTACTCCGCTTTGCACGTACACTTACGTGCAAAGCAGGGTATAATTGGAAGACTGTTTGCACCGTTTTGTGATCCTGAACGAAGGGCAGGACAAATATCTTTTGCTCTTTCCATGTAGATGGTCTCTTTTTGATTTACGGTTCATATATTAAGATCAATTATCCTACAATTTCATCATAAGCTGTTCTTGTGAATATTTTGATAGAATTCTTTGGCAGTTTTGTAGCTAACTGAAATACGTGCACTAAATAAGATGCTTCGTGTATCATGGGCGACACAAAGCGCCGTTGGGAATGATTGCAAGAGGGTGTAGCTTAGCTAAACAACGTAGCCCACTCTTTGACAAGCTGATCAGCATATCAGAGAGGCCAAGTTAGAGCAGCTAGTGGTAAACCATCCTACAGTCAGTTATATCGTGAAATTGACATTCATCCCAATCAGAACCATTCTAAATCGCTCGTTCAGCGATTTAGAATGAATAATGAGTCATTCCAAACACTCACTCGAACTGCTAAAAAACGCTACAAAAAGACTAAAAAATATACAATGAATAGCTTCATTCAAAATAAACAGAAATAGAAAAAAGGGTAATATATATCGCTAATTTTGTTCGTCCTGAACAAAATAAGCGGTATTCAAAATAAACAGAAATAGAAAAAAAGGTATATATCGCTAATTTTGTTCGTCCTGAACGAAATAAGCGGTATTGGATTATCTCCCTTTAAATTCTCTCACAACTCACTGCCCACACTCACTCAATTTCCTTCCAAAACTATTCCCAAAATCATTCATCTTGTCAATTTCACGGTGTTCTTAATTGTATTCCTGGGATTTTGAGCTTCAGAATACGATGTGTACCCACGCAGCAGCATTTTTATGTACAGGTCGTTTCGCCCATGATAGGTAAGAATTATAGAGTAGCTTTCAAACGTTTGATTACCTTCCTTGTGGTTAGCGATGTAGCCAATTGACCGGTGAGTGATCCTTGTAATATGTAATTAGAGTGGACTAATGATTACTAACTAATCAACATGTATCAGTGATTTGTGATTTATAATATGTACATCGGAGACTGACTTTAACAAGTAGTCGACGAGCATGCAGTCTGACATTTGCCCACGCTAATGAAGGGCTACAGATTGAGAGGGTATTTTGGAATTCAATTTAAAAATATTTAAACAATACTTTCACAAATCTTTTATTGTTGGTACTCATTGGAATCATTGGAATCGTCTTGTCAAGACGATTCAAATGAGTACCCACAACATAGGGTTTCATTGAGAAACAAAGATTTTAGAATGGCATTAACCCCTCGTATCTGCACCTCTGAAATAAAATGCTTTATTTCGAGATGGTCAGTTTATTTTTAGTTATAATATGTACATCACAGACCGACGTATATATGAAGTCGACGGACATGCAGTCTGACATTTGCCGACGCAATTTAAATGCTTTTTATAAAGGTGACCACCAACTTATTTCTGTTGAGTGACAGAAATGTCGTACACTCGGCTGAATCTTCAAGGAAAAATGCAAGAGTATACATACTGTGTCCGATGCCTTCGTTTGCTAAATGAAATTCAGGGAACTTGATTATACACAAACTAAGCAGGTGCACAGGCTGATTTAAATCTGCACCTATGAATTTGAAAATGCCCAATGCGGGTTTAGCTAAGCTTTATTCCGCCTACGAACACAATCCTTGCCAAACTCCCCATGACAAACCCCGAGAGATGGGCCTTAAACCAGGACGCAAAAACGTTTGAAAACGTGCACGAATTTTAACGCGCTTAGCACGTTACAGGCGTAGAGTAGACGTCACAGGCAAGGGTTTCACAATTCGATTTATGTCACATAGGACCTATATGAAAAATATCGAATTGTGAAACAGTCGCCTGTGTTACACTGTACATGTACGAGGTGTTGTAAAAATTCTCAAACGTTTTGCAATCGTTTTCATCTTGAAACAAGGGATAGCCCAAGACCTATTTCCCAGTTACACAGTTCGACAACTCGATACAGTTAATCTATAAGATAACAATATTATAGTATTTTCTCCGAGCTATGATAAATGGCCGGTTGTCAATAATTTTGACATCTTAAGGAGAGCTAAAAAATCTTAATTAACTTACACTACTTATCACACCCAATTTCCGGACTAATCATTTTCGGACATCTTTGGAGACCTTTATTTAATTTATTTCTCATATTCCTCTTCGTTTTTATTCTAGAATAAATGGAGAAGTTGAATGAAATTTGAGATTTCGGTTTTACAATACATATCGACAATATCAACCTTCGTATTTTTGAACCATCGAATTTCCCTGTGCGATATTTTTGCACTTTTGGAAATCGTGGACAAATAATATTTAATGGCAACTAAGGAATTACATTACCGTAAAGTCATTGCTTAAAAAACTATAGCGTTATTGAAAGTCCGTTATTCGTGTTCCGTCAATGGGCGATCAAAATATCGTAACTACAGTATGACTTAAACTGCAGATGAGATAAAAAAGTTCGCATATCAAGGATATTTCATATCTGTCCATGAGAAAGTTTGTCTTAAAAATCCTGTTCAAGCCCAGTTCCGACATACAAAAAAGGCTTAATTAATTTCGGTCCTTTGCGCAACCTAACACCCGTTTCCGTAAATCGGCGTACTAATTGAAAATAATTGCAGTGATGATCACATAACAATTTTACAGTGCCCCTTTAATTTAGTCACAATCAATACTTTTCAATTATTACCTTGTAAAGTATTCCGTCGTAAAACCTTATCCTTATAAGGAAAAAAAAAGATAAGGATGTGTAATGCTGAAAATAAGCTTTTTATCTTGTTTCAACCATGTTTTTATGCCCATAAAAAACTCGGGATTGATTTGTATGAAATTTGTTTAATCAAAAATATTTTTGAAAATGTTTCAATTCCCAACTGATCAAGTAGCGACGGAGGGTCATGGAAGGGGACAGAGAGATTTCGGAGTTCCTACAACAGATCTATCACCGAGGGGGGAGGGACCCCAAAATACCTATTTCATTTTTACAGAAATAAGGGACAGCGGAATTCCCAACGTGATGCGGTTTAAAACAATCATTTTTTTATTTTATTTTATTGCAATTATTGAGAAAAAAGGGTTTTAGACCGGCTTTAAACCCCCTCTTATCTATACCTCTGACTACTCCTACTCCTACTCCTACTCCTACTACTACTACTACTACTACTACTTCTACTACAACTACTATTACATATACTACTACTACTACCACATCTACACTATTTACCCTACAACAACAAAAACAGCAGCAACAACTCCCTCAGGCCTGTCTCCGAAAACAAGTTATTCTATACATTAACAACAAAAATACACAATTCATAACGTACCATAAATCAAAGCACTGAAAGTACTGATGGTGAACGAATCTGTTGGCATTCTAAAGTTATATATTGAATTCGTTGAGAAAAGAGAAATTATAAATATAAAAACTAATCAAGGGAAAGTGTCTCGTCAAAATTCTAAATTCAAAGAATGAGAAAGGTAGAGAGAGTGACAAACAGAGACAGACCGATAGACAGAGAGCGATAAGCCTAGAGAAAAGAAAACAGGCAACTATAGTGTCTAGACTAATGATTCTTTTCTTAACTCAAAAAATAGCAGTCAGAAAGGTAATTCAATTTCCACATGCGGAACCCATATTTTAGCAGATTAAACAGCAGCCTTTCTGCATTTTGACTTTTAAGCGTTATCCTCTATGGCTCTGGTACGACCTGAATCCCCCCCCCCCCACCCCATCCTCCGAATTAAAAGACCGCTGTTTCGTAAATGTAATTACACGGTTTTGGTCTCTTTCGGTAATATTCAGTCTCGTGAAAGAATAATCATCTGATGCCATTGCGTAAAAAAGAATTAAATAGAGGGTAGAAGATGGCAGCTACGTACGGATGTATGCTCATTATAGTTCTGGTGCGAGAAATACCAATTTCCATATTAAGGTAAAGATGCTCCAGTCCACAGGCGATTGATTTACAATCCAAGTTTCGTTTTCTGTAATATTTTACATACTTCCGGTAAAACAAATAGATGAATGATTGTATTGAGGAAATTCTAGAGCCATCCGAGGGATAGAAGCGCTACTATACAGTTGTAGTTACGATGTCAAGTACTTTGAAAAGAAAATCCATTCGATGTTAAAATTTGAAATTAGGTCTATCGTGTTGGGATATTTGCTCATTTGATTCTTTTATTTATTTATCTATTCACGACATTCATATATTAACAGTAAATCGTACCGAGATTGCTATATCCCCTGTTTTCCGGCCTTGTTTGAAACGAAAAAAAAAAAAAAAAAAAAAAAAACAAACAGGAAATTGGATTTGGGTAATATAATACAAAAATACCCGTTACCGAAGATATTTACATTACACAAGTATGCAACAACAAGCTTTAAGATAAAAATGGGATTTAAGCAAGAGGTGTAAATTTGGTAGTTGAGAACATAAGTTGTCTGGTAATGGTTTAAATTTTATTTCATATCAAGGTTGGTCATGGTCAAGTGGTGCGTGTTTATGTTTCAATGAGAATTTAGACGCGCCCTCCCTAATAAACGCGCTCCCCCATAAATACGATTCCCAGGCCCTTGACTATACGATCAACAGCATCCAACCGTCCATGGTCCGTGGTGAAAAATCCGGTCTCGAATTTAAATTCAAAAACTGCTACTCCACGACGTAATGTTCATTAGATTGTGGGTTAGCTATCTTAAATTCCTATCAGGATAAGGCTGGTTGCGTCATTAAAAGATCGTTCAACATCTGAAAAACTAGCGCGTCCCAAATCGCGCAGTCTTCCGGAAGTGCGAAAGGTTAAAATTTAACACAAAATTAAAACTATTTCTCGTTATTCTTCATAAGTCACATGCGAACAAAATCCCCTTTCGTTGTTACGAAAATATTTCTGAAATCATTTCACCTTCTGCAAATATACAAAATATCCGAGTCAAATGATTAAATCCTAGTCACAATTCATACTGTTAAAATAGGAAAAACCCCGTAAAATCTCGTGTGTGATTTATTTCAAAAGCGACGTCGCCGCTTGCAAGAATCTGGGGACTTCAAAGGGTGCCGACACGCGGTGACCCAGCTAGCTCCAGACGTTTTGTGTTTTCACTACGAAACACTTTCATTTCATGTACCGGGTGCATTTACACATCACGAAATTTTAGGATTTAATACGGGGTTATTTATTTCATACGTGAATAGGTAATGATTTATTAGACCGCTTTGTCCATCGGTAGCGGAACATTGAATATTGCATCGTCTGGAATTTACTATCTTGTACAAATAATAACAATAATAATAATCTCGGCTTCTGCTAACACAATCACTTGCTTTTGAAAGCTGCAATTAATGGTCGAGGGTGACCGTATTTCGATAGATGACTTAAAATGACAGAATTACAATTCATTAGCTAACATTTTATTTTATTTTTTAAATCTATAGCCTTAATAGATAAATAGAAAAGCGTATTGGGTAGCGTACGTATTTCAATCGATAATTACGAACATGTTAACAGTTTGCTTCTCTTTGGTACCAAAATACGTAATTTTTTTTAATTAAGTAAAAGAGTCTGAAATAATAGCGCTTCCCACGACGTTTTGCATCGCGCTCGGGCGCGTTTAATAGGAGAAATACGGCAGGAACATTCCATTCGTTTGTAAACTTGACATTTCGTAACTTATAAGCAAAGACTTCATTCATAAGAAGGCAGGTAAAATCGTAGTAGGTCATCACGTGGGATATGGCCAATCAGGGGTGTGTAGAAGTTCAAGAGTTCACGACCTCAATAAACACACATTTCCGGCAAATTACTACAAGTTGCAATAGCGAAGGTTTAAATCAAAAACATAGTATCTGTCTATACAGTGTACAGACACAACCTTTGTTTTTGCTCTCAAATCTCGACAATCTTACGCCGATCAAAAATTCGCCCGTATAGACATTCCAAGATATTTTTGTGTTTTTAAAGGGTAATTTTCATTATCTTCACTTGATGAAGAATGCTAGAATCATGCATTTCAGGATACAAACAGTGATTTTGTAGAGAGAAGTATCTATAGATACTAAATTGAATCTAAAGAGGTACTGCTTTATTTAAAACCTATTAAGATCCTACAGGATTTTCCATACACGGTATATAACACTGGTGAACGAAAATTTCGTTCACCAAAAACTACGACCAATTTGTCTAAAAGGGGCAATTGACTGCTCTTATTCGTATTTTGTTACCTTAGCTTTATGTTTACATTTCAATAAAAGAGTGAAATAGGAACGTTTATAATGTAGAGTAATAGTTTTCAATACAAAGGGACAATTAGAGAGAAATATTTAGACCTAATTTTCCAGTCATTTTGACAAATCGTGACATTTAACCTGTCATCAAATAGAAATATCATGTGACATGCTGTCTCTCTAATCCAAACTAGCATCGGTGGCAATTCTGGTGCAGACGTTTATTTCTTAAGCTGGGGTCCTAGGTTTAAGCCATTTCGGCAATTTGGGTCTCACCAACGGATTGACAATCGTAAAATTGTGTGGGTTAGTAGCTGGAGGCCACGAAAGGAAGATATGGTAGTTCTGGTCGAGACGTACCAGAAATTCATTGTAAGGTGTTCCAGCCGCCGCGACATGGTTGAAATAATGTTGAAAGCGGCGTAAGACCCCATTCGAATAAACGAAAACCAGCCCTGCGTTCAGGATGATGACAAAACGGTGCAAACATTATTTCATTAGGATATCTCGGTTTACATTGTGAAAGATCATGTGTTGGGAAGTATTGCAAAACTAATACGGGTCCACTCTCTTAAGCCAGCAATATCTGTCCCTCTCTCAAAGACATGCAATTATATCTTGATTGGTCGAATCTATAAACTTTGAATTTTCGTCGCAAATGGACTAGCATATTTATTACTAACTTAAAAATTATAATGTCCGCTTCAAACTCTTTTGGTTTTTAAGGCATAAACGTGGTAGAAACAACATAAATACTCCACCAATGTATTGATTATCGTAGACCTATGTGAGATAACAGCTGGAAGTTAGGAAAGCATGCAAAGGTAGTACTGGTGCGAGAAATACCAGGAATCATTTGTTAGGTGCTCCAGCCGCGCGATGAAGGCGAAAGATTGTTAAAAGCGGCGTAAAACCTCAATCAAACAAACACGGTAGAAGAAGAAACATTAGTGAAAAGAGCATTTGTCACATATAAATGTAAGCTTTAAACAGTGCACTCTCTAAAATGGGAAAAGATAAAATTAACCAATGAAAGTTGTTGTCATTTCACAGAATCAAGGAATACAAAATGTAGGAGTGTGCATGCTGATCGCTGTCTACGATTCCGCCCATTTATTGAATCTTACTAGATATCTAAATCGATGAAAGATGGTTACAGTTACAAACAACGTGAAATTGACAATATGAATGATTTTGGAATGATTTAGGAATGAAAATGAACGGGTGTGTGGAGCGAGTTTTGAGTGAATTTAATGGGAGGTAATCAAAAACCGCTAGTTTTGTTCATCCTGATATTGATTACCTCTCTTTAATAAAATATGCATACAAGTACTATAGATAGCTTCCTATTTCTTCAATAACCTATTAGACGCTTACACTCTGAATTATGTCAGTGAAATCGTGATTTTTCTCAACCCAAATTTATTTTGAATGGCGTTGTTACTTCTATATTTTTCAATGGGTTCGAGCGTATTTGAATGGTTTGAGTGAGTGTTTTGAATGAATGAATGAATGAAGTGATGAGTTAGCGATTTAGAATGGTTTTGATTGAGGTGAATGTCAATTTCACGATGTAACTAACTGTAGTTAGATATTTAAATCGACGAAAGATGGGTAAAGGGTTGATTTTGCATGCATCATCTTTCTTTGTAATTATAACAATTTATCACATCTATCAATGAAGGTTGAAGTAACCTTAGTTCAAGCAGACTGAAAGGCGCTTCACAAATCTACTTACTGGATTATTAAAACGCATTAATTGGTTCATTTTAGGAGTTTATCAGGTATACAATATTATATACAATGTTACGGATACTTCGTGTGACCCTTTACTCTGATCAATATTTTCATACCAGGAATTTATTTCTAGATGCTCCAGCCACCGCAATGTGACACAAATACAGTCCTACTTATTTTAAGCGACCACTACAAGGACCACCAAAAAGGCCGCTACATACACAGTTTGTTTACAAATAAGGAACATACTTTTTGATTGAATATTCAAATTATTGCAAAATTCTCAAAGTCCTATGTTGTTATAACTCAAAATAATCGTCTAAATGATTTTAAGTCCAACAATACTTACTTTTAGGATATTTTGATTTAAAGAAGGGGATTTTTACAACGGTCGCTTAATAGACGTGGTCGCTCGAGTAAGATTGACTCTACAGTCAAAATGGGCTTTTAACCCTTTTAAAATAAACGAACAAATGTGGGAATCATTATGAAACCTCGAATAACACTGTTAAAATTCATGTCATCTGCAACGTTGCGGAACTATTAAGGGTCAACTACCTTAAAGCTTTTAATTGGTCCGAAGAGACACACGACAAATAAGTGCATAGATATTGTTAAAGAGAGGTAATAAAATATCGTCGATTTCGTCCAACTGATACATATACACATCAGCTTAAATGACAACTAGACCGTATTTTAAAATGTCAAGAAAGGGTATGGTGCGAAAATATTCAATAAAACAAAAGGCCTCTGCGTGTGTTTCTATGTTAATTAAGGTCCCGAATTGAAAAGATCTAAAGGTAAAAGAACGCGACAATGAATTAAGTAGGAATGAAATTTATCATAACATCTTAATTTTATCAGACGCACATTCTATTCATATTCGACATACATTTATCTTGTCTTTCGTATTAGAGCCCGTGCATAGTATTTTCAACAATTTCACATAAGCGCAAAGCAAGGTCTCTCGCCAGCCTGTGCAACCGCACAGTCTGGCCAGAGTCTTTGGTTTACGCTTTTTTTCTACTCGAGTCGAGCGTGCTGAACACTCGGCCAAAGAGCCAGACTAGACTTTAGAAAGATAAGGTCCCAAACACATGTTCAGATGTTCAGGAAATATTATTATTGCCCTCCGTATGTAGTTGTCCAGACTTCACAATGTCTCTCAATCAAGTACACATGAACTTGTTGGAAATATCACGCATCTATCATTCTTTTCTGTGTGACATTTCCAACAACATCACGGGTGTAAGAGGCACTTCCAATGAGCTGCAAGGCAAGCCAAGCAGGACATAGAAAATATTCTGCGGTTGTAACTAAGTACTAGGGGGCAGAAGCCATCTATTGATCGAGCAGCGAATACTCTGATCAGACAGTGCGTATGCACATGCTGATCGTGGTCTTTACTCAGCGCATATGCGAAATTGTTGGAAATGGAACGCATATGTTCATGCTTATGTTGTATAGCAATTGAATAGACCTCGCCTTCTATCTTTATTCCCGCGACAACGTGGAAAGGGCAGCATAAGATATATTTTGATGAAGTGCATCATTGTTTAAAATATAAGGAGTCCTTTATCTTAAATCCGGCGTCAGTTATATTGTCTATGTATAAAAATTATTCATCTATTAATTTGCCACATTTTGTACAAAATTCGTAAATGTACACACAAAGTAGGTTGGAACCACAGGTAACTGTTTCATAAACGGATTTTTGTCACATAGGTTATGGCATGAGTATAGGATAACCTTTATGATAAAAAATGAATATGAAACAACTGCCTGTGGCAGAAACATCTAAACGTATTCCAGAGAAACTTCGGAAAAGGTCAGCATTGGATATATGTTGATTAATTGCATCCTTGATTGAAATATTAGGAGTCTTTAATCTTAAACCGAGCGTCAGTGATAATGCCTATGATTCATTTATAAATCAGCAAAAACAAAAATCTAAAGCGCGTTGAAATTTCAAGTGGAATAAGGGGATTTTATAAAAAAGCAACCGGAAAAAAAGAATTTGTGAACGTATAGAATTTTCACCAGTGGTTGGACCGACTAAATTATGACTAGATGCACCAGTCTCTGTAGCATAACATAAAAGATACATATTTTAAAAGCTATTTTTTAACTTAACGCAACAGCATAATCACAATAATACCCCAAAAATGAGCCTGTGAGTGACATTTCCAACAATTTCAAAAGGGCGGCAAGCAAAGACTCTGGCCAGCCTGTGCATCCGCACAGTCTGACCATAGTCATCACTACACACTTTGTAGATAGGAATGGTCTCAAAATACAGTTAAAAACATTGTGAAATTGACAAGGTGAATGATTTTCGAATGATTAAGGAATGAAATTGAATGAGTGTGTGGAGCGAGTTTTGAGTGAATTCGATGGGAGGTAATCCTATATCGCAAATTTTGTTCAGGATGAACAAAATTAGTGATATTGATTACCTCCCTTTAATAATATATACATACAAGTTCTATAGATAGTTTCGTATTTCTTCAAGAACCTATTAGACGCTTACAATTTGAATTATGTAAGTGAAATCGCGATTTTTTTCTATCCAAGTTTATTTTGAATGGAGTTGTTGATTCTATATTTTTCAATTGGTTTGAGCGTTTTTGAATGGTTTGAGTGAGTGTTTTGAATGAATGATTGGAGCGCTGAGTGATCGTTTAAGAATGGTTTTGATCGAGGTGAGTGTCAATTTCACGATGTAACTAACTGTATCTTTAGACAGTCAGGTAATTTCCTTAGTGATCAGTGGCTGTCTAGGCTGCTCAATGTCAAATCGTTGGAAATGTCTCGCAAAGGCTCAAATAATTTAGATCTTTGGATATTGTCTAAATCCAATAAAATAATAACGTCTGGGGGGACGCAAACCTTATTCAGGCTGCCGTTTCGAGGTTTTTGATCACCCATCGACAAAACATGCGTTATCAAAACCGACGGTATTTCTCGCTGTATTGCATATCAAGTATCAGAAGCAAATAAAGAAAAGGTAAACTATTTGATAAGAAAACAACAATAGCAATGTTGATTACAATGTTATTCTAGATAACCTTATCCCACTCCTTACAAAAGGTTTCTTGTAACAACCACTTGCTATGCTAATCCGTCTGTTGTATCAAAGGACTGAACTCCCCGATAGTCCGCCATCGAAAAACAGGTTTCCTGCCACATTGCCATACATTTTATGCATTGTGTAATTACCCAAAGGTCTTACTCTTACGCAATGAGCTATCAGTTTAATTTTGTAATAAAGTATAACGAGTTTATGAAAATGAAATAGTAAAGATGTATACGAAATGATCTCTAAATAGTTCTATAAGTATCAATCGTAAAATGACTTTTGTTTTAGTCACGATCCTTAGACTATAAACACAAGACACGCACAAACTGTCATGGGCTTTAAGCCAAACTCACGCTGAAAAAAAATATATACTAAGCAAAGTCGTATATGCACAAAGTAAAGCTTGTGTTGCGATTATTTTGTTTCTTTTCCCTTTTTGATTGTTTTTTATATTACCCTCGTCCCTTATCTAGTAACATGACTTATATTTTCAAAATTACCAATACAAAGCTTAACGAAATGACATCCATATATCTAAACCATTCCACGAATGAACGGAAATGAATTAAAATCTAGCTCAAAGATATTTGGCAAATGAGAAAGCAATCGTGTTTTTTTTTTTCTTTTTTTTTTTTCGGGCTTTAGAGATGACGAAATCCGTTTATATATATTTCCCTCTAAAGATAAAGGGTTTACATTCAACTAACATCAAAGAATATTATATATATACAGCCATAAAGTAAAAGTGGTTATCTGTTTAATTGTACATACGTAATATTGCCAATTATCTGATTATGTGTGGAGAAAATAAAAAGTTCTGAAATAAAATATACCCTCATGATATAGACATCAATGTAAAGTTTTATAAAAACGATGAGCAACTGTTGCAATCAACAATTATGATGTTTATTTTGTACCTATTATTGAACATAAAAATGTTCATATAGATAAGAATAGATAAGTGTAAGTAATTAAGTTATTGCTTCATTAACTTATGACTTACAGATATGGTGAAATCTTTTAATAAATTGAATTGCGCATTTGGTTTATTTCAATGCAGGGCTTTGCAACTTTACCAAATTCGTGAATCATTGACCTCTTGACTGTAGTTTTCTAGAGGTCAAAAGGACTGTCATATTTAGCAGCCTATCAAAATGGAATTCTTCGATTAAAACGGTCAAAACGCCCCTTGACAGAAAAAACCTTAGGGGTGAAATAATGATATTTTCAGATCTTTGCGGGTCAAAACTCTGTATTAAAAGTAAAGAATCTACCGTGGGTATTAATTTAATTATCGCATTTAGACTTCTTGATCAAAACATCTTTTAAGAACATCTTGGATGAAAAATACGCCAGGATGGTATGCTAAAAACTCTTGTTTAAAAATGCATTAACAAAATAGAACGAATAAAAATGTATAATTCTTTTAAAAAGGTAACAATTATTGTTGACATAGTGAAAAGAGAGCCAGTGCTAGAAAGAGTACGGGAAAAGTAAGTAAGAAACGGCTTGGTTGATTAAGTTACCTTTTAATCAATTCAATGGGACCGAGCCCGGTAAGCTCAATCAGTAACGTGTTTGGATGACAGTCCTAGGATAGTGAGCTCGAATTCTAGCCCGGCAAACTTTCATTCGACATTTGACAAATGTCATTGCGTCATTTTACACCTACAACGGGCGAATGTTCAGTAGTGTGTCTTAGTGGGGTGGACACCTGGTGACTCAGATAAATGAGCCTGTGTGTGACATTTCCAACATTTTTACATGAACCCGTAGCATAAAAGTTTAACAGCCTATACATAAACCCAGTTGCAACAAGAATATATTCTGATTGCTCCAAGAGGGATTAAGACACAATCCACCTATATTGTACATAGTGAAGACTCTGGCAAGACTGTGCGGCTGCACAGGCTGGCCAGAGGCTTTGCTTTGCGCATATGTGATATTGATGGAATTGTCATTTACAGGCTCAAATGGTTCTGGTTGTACGAGTGTGAGAAACAACAGAAAGCAATGGATAGGTCACCAGTCGCCATGATATAACTGCAATATTGTTGAAAACGGTGCTAAACCCAAATCAACCGATCAATTAATTTGATGGAAGTACAGTTGTTTGAATTGGTTTATTCTATTTCTATATAAGTTTTAGTTATCGTTCATACGCATCGCCTACCTTTCCATTACAACCGTAAGACAGTGGATGCATTTCATTGTGACATGGTTCCTTTTCTGAGAATTCATAACCAAGTATATTT
The DNA here is from genome assembly GCA_948146395.1 of Fragum whitleyi. Classification (NCBI taxonomy): domain Eukaryota; kingdom Metazoa; phylum Mollusca; class Bivalvia; order Cardiida; family Cardiidae; genus Fragum; species Fragum whitleyi. Next base: position 18,872,917 of record OX411555.1, read on the forward strand.
ATGCAACAAGCTATGAAAAGCTTGTTAGTGAAGATGCATATTTCAAAGAGAGGTAAAATTAACATTACATAGGATGGGAGGGTAGATCTATAATAAAACGGAATTTTATTGCATTTCTCTGGAGACAATGCAGAATAAATCCTTTGTTAACAGGTAGAATCGTGTGCTAGAAGCAGACTCCTTGGGTATTCCCAAACAGTAAAGGGACGTTGCAATGAAGAAACAGAGATTTCTTTAATGCTTTTCGGAATTTTATCGAGGAAATTCGATATATTATCATTTTTATAGGCTCACCGCCAAACCAGTGAAATTATCATAAAATCATAACCCGCTTTCGTTAATTTCATCCCATCTGACGTCACATAAGTGGAGCCCAAACAGTGACGCCATCATGAACGTTGCATTGTAATCACGTGAAAATGACTCACCTTAAGAAATTTTGTCCTAAGTGAGTTTTTCTTTTTTTTCTTTTTTTCTTTTTTTTTTCGAAATCTTCTCGAAAATGAAATTTGAAACAACTTCGAAGTTGTCTTTGAAATGATTAAAATTCGTTTTGGCGTAAAAATGACATCTGTAATAAAAGTATCGCCTTTTCATAAAATAGCTAACGGCTTGGAAAAGTGCAAATGCATTAATATAACGCTTTATGGTTAAACTATTTGACGAAATAAAGTTGTCATTCATTTGGTTTTTTATGCAATTACATCTGGGTATTTTGATAGACATCAAATGAATCCCTTAGTTCGACTTCTCAGTCAAATACCTTTTAAATCGTGTTCTGAATTTTAAATTATCGACGAAGTGCTAAGAGGAACATTCTAATAAGTATGCTAGTCGAAGCAAGTGTTTGGCACAGAATTAAGGGTTTTTTTGTTGTTGTTTTATTTTATTCATTTATCTCATTTTTATTATTATTACTATAATTATTGATATTTTTATTATTATTATTCAAAGGCCGTGAGTTGTCCTTGTTTGAGAACCAACATGAAATCAACAGGAAAACAAAAGTGAAATCGGCGTTACACCAACTAACAACTCTTTTAAAAGACGGTCCATTTCTTTCTGAATTCGGACAATTCTGAAACATTATAAAAAAATGTAAATACATTTCGAGTCATTTCTTAATATTAATTACTCACAAACCTTAACCCTTTGCTGTATTATCCCTGCTTTTTACGTGTCTATGATTTTATGATTGAGAAAACATTGCGAAAAAAGAAGAAATTGCTTCTGACAAGCAATTTCTTCTTTATCCACACTATTTTCTACCATACTGTATGGTTATTTTTCAAATTAAATCCACTTTTAATTTTCGTCTGCAAAACCTTTGAATTTGGACAGGTCCAAAATTTTGTAAAACAGGAAAGGGTTAAAAAAGCATTTTGTCTTTCCCTCACAAAGCAAGTGAAAAGGATGCTTTCGCAAAAATCAAAGTCACCATTCTTATCCAATCAACTTATTTTTTTAAAATAGGTTTTAAAATCTGTACTGAAGCGCGCATTTTTTATTTAATATCTTGACATATGTAAATCATTTTTAATGGCCACCAGGTGGAAATAGTTACAAACTTAACCAGCCATGTTCAAGAAATTGTAGGTGAGAAGATGTTTAGAACGCGTCGTAATTTCATTTTGTTTTTATTTATTTATTTATTTTTTTCCATTCAGATGTTGGAGCCCATCATCTCGTCCGATTAACGCAAAGACTTGTGGTTATAGCGGGGTATAATTTGCAAACAGTTTGCAGCGTAATGACATCCTGAACGGAGGACAGGAACCGAGATTATGAAAGATAACTTAGAACTTAACGAAAATGTTACTCAAACTTTGACTTAATATTAAAGATTTATTTCTCAAGAGATACTTGAAAAGTGTATTAGAATAAATGAATAAACAATACTGAACAGTGAGCAATTTTTCTCATTTTGTAGAATTTCGATGTTTGTTAATATTTATTATACCTTAATATTCCTTAAGGTAGTGAACCCTTTACTGTTCCGCAACCTTTCGAAACTCATAATCTTTCGCAATGTTGACCGAGGTTTCCTACTGAAAATCATTAGGAAACCTCGGTTAACGCTGTAAAAGTTCATTATTTCCAAAATGTTGCGGAACTATTACGGGTCCACTACCTCAATTTGAAATAATAATTTCTGTTAACACGTGCTGCTTTTTATTCTCTCCATATAATAGTTATATATTGTATCCGATAGACTTTCTTCGCTTAATTGGTCACAAATTCTTTCTAACAAAAAATTAAAGAATTTCTCATGTGTAATACTGATAGAAAAGGACCAATACTGAAGTTATTGTGCAAGCTGTTTTTTTTTTTTTTTTGAAATTCATGTATAGTTTTTTCGATCTTGACGTTGAAATATGATATATATTTCGCGTTTTGGTAAACTGTTAAAAACAACTGATTTGTTGTTTATACAAATCTTAGTATGCTAAATATGCAATAAATCGGATTAAATCTAGCAAAGTAAACGGAATGTACTTGAGAGCTATTAATTCCTATTATTATACCTTGTTATGTTCTGATTAAGTGCTGTTCATTTTCTATTATCTAAATAATCGTCTTTATTAAATAAACAAATAAATCAATATCTATTTCTTCTTTTTTTAGCTTATAATAGTTTTGTAGAACTTTGTTTATGTAAAAAAGGTCTCAATGTAAAACCAAAGAATCTTTATAATCATTTGAGGTGGACAAAAACCTCGTAACTACAGCTTAAATAAGCTGTAGTTACGAGGTTTATGTGGCGCTCCAACGTTTTCTCCTTCGAAATTGGCATGCAAGGAAAAATATATTTCGCTTTAGGAAAAGTATCCATTCAGGCCATTCTAAAAAAAAAAGTTTCCGGATTCGAAAGTCATCTCTTTGGAGAGTTCTGTTGTATATAATTAATGACCATTGTGAATTATGAGATAGTTTTATTAGAATCATCAAAAGTGATAAATAAAGAGAGGCATTGCTTGCCCTCAACCCTATTCTCCGTATATTGTTGTAGCAGTCGGCGACAAATGGTGTACTTTTTGGTCATTAAAGTAATGTAGAAACGAATATTAGGTTTCATTTTTCAAAGATGTCTGTTAAATGCAAACGTTCGTTAAGAGTGGTCTGAGATAAAGAAAGATAAAGTGTTAAGTACGTTTAAAAAAGAAGAAGATCGTTATTTATCTTTTAAAACCAAACACGGGAATTAAACAGATTATAGCTTGGTTGGTATAAATGGCTTCTCCTTAGCACTAGACCCTTAAAAAATATAATTTTGTTACTCTTGAGATGACCCTTAGGACTATCTTATTGACAAGCATTCTCGAGAAAAGGTGTTTTTTACACGAACGCTCCATGTTTCGATGTGATGCTCTCTCATGTACTGTCTCATATCACATTCAATAAATTTCAAGTATAGATCCACAAGTTTTAGTGAGTGACCAAAGGTCAATCTTGCCTATACATGTATAGACAAAATTGACCTTTGATCACTCACTCTAAAATGCGGAACTATACATGTGTAAACTAATTTGTTTTGTTTGTTTGTTTGAATGGAGGTTTACGTCACTTTCAGTTACATCGCGACGACTGGAGCACCTAACAATGGATTGCTGGCATTTCTCACACCAGTACTACCATGATATCCTTTTCTAGCCTCTAGCTGCTAGACCATATAGGTTTATGATTATCAACCCATTCCTGGGAGGTACAAACACATGATATAACAATTAATAGAAATCTTTTCTATCATTTAATTAAGTCAAAGACTAGTTTTTCTACGATCTTTATATTCGTCCTTCCATACTAAAATACTTTCAATGTTTATAATTAATAAAATTGACATTGTTTGTTAATAGAGGGCATTTTGACGAATAGCCTCAAGAAAAAACTCATTTTTTCCGTTACTTTTGATACCTCGCGAAAACATTTTATGCATTTTCGCAAACTGGGGTCAAACCGTTTCGTTAATCCGATAAATGAGAGAATTTTTATTTAGCTTTTTTCAAGTCGAATCTAGCTACAAAATTCTTGTTCCATACTTTTTGCAAGTAAAATTCACGGCTTGTTTTACTGAAATATCCTTGGAAAAGAGCATAGGGACCTGGGCATGTTTAGCTAAACATCTTTCGCTCTTTTTTGCGTAAGTTAGAACTTAAAGTTGTATCTCGGTAGTAAATAAATATGGAATTATAGCATGCATCATCTCATCGAGTGAGCCATTGCAAGGCAGAATCTAACATTGAATAAATACACCAGAAATTATTTGTGATTTTGACTTACGATTATCATTATTATTACTTTTTTCATTAGAAGTTTAGTAGAACGGTTCCCAGGTCCCTATGGACACGACGTCAAATTCTTCATACTTACATTTTTCTGACTGTTGTCGGTATGGGTTGAGGTATAGAGGTTAGCCCCTTAAAGGCACAGTCCATTCTTTTATGATCGCACGTGCATTTTCTGGGGCATGTGATGCCCGACACCATCCCTAAAATACACACTAGCACTACCCCTAGATATGCACGTGATGTCCGTGGGGTCAAGTGACCCATGGTTATTTTTTACCGTAAATTTACGCACGAAAATATCACATTACAACAAATTATGATAGTAACTAACGATTATATCCAATTTTCAATAAACGAAATTAATTCATCACATTTTAATCACTTTTTATTAAAGAGAAACACGCAAAAGCTATGAAGATTTTGTGTAAAATCGTACGCTTCTTATTATTAAGAAACCTTAAACACCTTTGTGTAAAGAAAAAAAATCACGTCGAACTTGGCTATTAATCCAAAAGAATAATAAACTTTTAATTCCAATTCTTCATAAAACAATAGAATAACGAATAAATCCACAAAAGTCCCGTTTTCACCAAACGCCGAAATGCTACTATAATCCGTACAATATACCGCACTATGAATTGTTAACGACTCGTGCCTATCGAGGTACGCTACCGAACTGTGCTATCGGACAATTTTACACCGCACTTCGCTACATTATCTGATTTATTCATTCACCGGTAAAAGGAGCAGTCCATTTAGAAAAATAACAGATTGAGTTCGAAAAAAATATGAATAAATGAAATGATAACGAATAATCTGTATTCAATAGATATTTGAGCAATTTACTATATATTTTGTAATTGTATTTCATTCTCCCGATTTTCTTTTTTTTTTTCAAACGGATCACTTTCATTGTATTTCGTGTATTTATTTGAATATCCACTTATTATTATTATTATTTTCATTATATTATTATTATTATTATAGTCTAAAACAGTGTTGTTATTTTTTAGCCGAGAAGCGAAAGATCCGAATGATATCTTATAGTATGTAAACAAGAGGTTGAGAGTTCAAGATTTTGACATAATTGACAAACCCATAACCTGTCCTGCGTTCAGGATGTCAAAAAGGTACAAAATGTTTGCCAATTTTACCCCGCTTTGCACACAAGTGCACGTGCAAAGCAGGGTAAATTTGACAAACAATTTGAACCGTTAAGTCATCCCGTCCGCTAAGCTGGGTACAAATAAAAATATACATATATATATATAAAAATACAAAAATGCAACAACAGTTCTGAGGGAAGTTTAAAGTAGATTTAAGGAGGTCACCAAAATTGAAAGGCAAAGAGTACGTGGAGACCTACATATAGCCTTGCGTTCAAAGTGAAAACTTTAGCGAAACGTTTAAAAGAAATGCTTTCTGACGTGTACATACTTGCATAGCGGGGTGCCATCCTTAAACGCTCGCAGGCGTTTTTGTACTCTGAATTCAGGGCAGTTGTGCACACTAAACCCTTTTTTCCTTCTAAACTGCTTTAATCGATTTCTACTTTTTCTATTTCTGCTTTTTTCTACCTTTTACCTTAAAGAATAGTTTAATTTCATTTTGAACCCGCTTGTATTTTATATGTTACCTTCAGTCTCCTTCAATTTTGACCAGTCTTCAATTTCGAAAAACGGTAAATGATTAAAAAAATTCCCTCTTCCGAAATGCTCCTTTTCCGCATATCAGCTCTGCGTTCAGGATTACATTTAAAACAATGCCAACTTTTTGCTTATGATACACCGCTTTGCACGTGCACTTGCGTGCAAAGCAGGGTATAATCAGCGAACGGTTTTCACCGCTTTGTCATCCTAAACACGGTCGACTGGTGAATTGTCTGTGAGAAGAAGAAGACGATAAGTTGGTCTTTTCAGTTTAGGATGGCGACCAAATGTCGTACATACGACTGAATGCTTAAAGATCAATTTCTGGCTCATATTCATTTCACAAGAGTACAGTTGAGAACATCGTGAAATTGATAAGTTGAATGATTTGGAATGATTCCGGAATGATATTAGACGAGTATGTGGAGCATTTTTTTTAATGAAATTAAGGTAGATACTCCAAAATCGCTCATTTCGTCCAAGAAGGACGAAATGAGCGATATTTTACCTTTAAAAAATCTAAAATCCAAATGTGATTCTTCACGTACCAATCAGCCGCTAAAAAGAATAAAAGCAACAAAAATAATAGGAATATTTTTATCACTCTCACTACAAGTGGTCGTTTTGACCGATTACGAATTGTTTTTACGATTGTTTTTCGTTGGAATGAATGAATGAATGAAGCGTCGAGCGAGCGATTTAGAATGGTTTTAATCACGATGAATGTCAATTTCAAGATGTTAATGACTGAACCTCTTGTCTGGAGCAAGTGGTATGAAAGATGTACATGTATTTGGGAGGCGGTGCAATATTGTAAGGGAAACAACTCGTGGAAATATCGAATGTTTGAGTGATCGATTTACTTCCCTTCACTTCCCGTATGTAGATCGCACCTTTTAGTCGGCCAGTCATCCCGAGGAATTTTTTGGATAAAATCGTCACATTTCGACTGCAAATCTTTTGGGTTATTTGCTTTATTTAAAATATATTGTATAAAGCTACAGTAACGACACTTTGCCTGCACACTTTTTAAAATATCAGAGATGGAGATCGAAAACACGACCTTGGGAAATGGCATGTTTTACTTAACTTCTCACGAAAAATATAATCGTAAGTCTAAATCATAAATCGTACCTGGTGTTTAAATCTTCGTAAGATTCTGCCTTGCAATACCTCATTGGAATCGCCTTTGGAAGACGATTCCAATGAGATAATGCATGGCAGAATTTCATATGTAGGTACTACTACAGAGATAACATTAATTTTTGACTTACGCAAAAAATGATCGTAAGATGTTTAGTAAAACATGCCCCTGTTTACTAAACATCTTACGTTTTTTTTGCAAAAAATTAAGTTGCGTCAGTTGCAATATGGACTTCTATCACGCATTATCTAATTGGAATCGTCTTCTAGAGACGATTCCAATGAGATATTGCAAGATGAATGAAGGCACAAGGTACGATTTCTGATTTTGACTTGCGATTTTTTTTTTCGTAAGAAGTTTAGTAGAACTATCCAGAAATGAGTGTCAAACACGTTACTGCTTGAGCATGCCCGGAATCAGCTTCTATTTTCACATGATCTTTTTACGCCTGATGGGTCTCATAAGTTGCAATACACTGAAACGAACTTCTAAACGGCCACTTAGTTTTAGCTGAAAGTGATATTTTCCCTTGTATCTGAAATGGGAAGTAGTCGAATTATATTTGAAAAATCATTAACGGGAAAATCTTCAATTTACACCGACTTGAATAAATGTAAGAAAAGCAACGAATTTAAAGGGAATTAAAGGGAACGCCTGATTTCAAATTTAAGATTGGTGGGTGGGGTAATATTTATATTTAATGCTTGTGTGAGAAATGTCATTTTCTTCGATTGTTAGAATATCTGACACGCAATAGCCGTCGAAACTCGTTATTTGTTTGATTAATTCAGTTTATTTCTTGGACAGAAATTTTGAAAATCTTCAAAAATGTTTAACTCTTGTCACTTTCGTAAAGGAGGGTTTGTTAGTTTGGTCTTTTGCTAAAGACCCTTAATGACAAAAAATCGAATCCGTTTGAAATACGGCCGAACCACTTTTAGTACAAAAATAAAATTTACTTCTTTAATTTACTACAAATATGTTAAAAAGTGACAATGCAAGGAGGCCGTTTAGAAGTTCGTTTCAGTGTATTGTTTGCTGGTGCGTGAGTGTAGCTTTTGGTCGGATCGTCAACTTGCCGTAACAAGGGTTAAGAACGTTGTACTTATTCGATTCGTGAGAACATCCCCGGCTTTGCTTGCGTGGATAACGGGTCCCTTTGGCGCCCTAAATCGTTTGACGGTATTCATTTAGTCCGTCACGCATAAAAACAATTCTGCGTGCAACCCGAAAGTTACGGATGTACTTCTAAAAATGGGGATGTCCTGGCAAAATTTGCTGATTTCCTATTTATTCAAAGAATGCGCACCCTTATATCGATGGCTCAGCGCGAAACGGTTGTAGCTCCCTATATGTTTATAGGGAGTTATAACTGTTTCGCACTGTGCCATTGATATGTTCTTAGACTGAACAGGGACTCTATACAAGCATTGGTAAATTAAGGGTCCGTGAACTGAATTGAATTGAACAATGAGCAAGAGGCACACGTTAATATTTTGGACTTGTACTAGTAAATATTAGGGTGCACGTCCATAATATGGACGTGCACCCTTAAATTTACTCGTACACCTATATTATTTACGGGTGGACGTCTTTTAGGCATGCACGACCTGTAGTAGACTTTTGATCCATACTGTACACCTAGATTGTTAGCTACCTCCAAAAATCCTGACTAGTTAGTTTGTCTGAGATACGACTAGGGGTGATAAACGTATTCGTTGATTCTTCGCATAAACGTCGCAAATACGCAGCACGTATAGCTTTAAAATTAGACTTTTCGATAGAAATACACTTTCTGCCGCCACCACATGCGATTGTTTCATAGTTCGATTTTTTCTTGTATGTTGTTATATATTTGTATCTTATCATACACTTTATAAGACATTAATCGGATTTTGAAAAAATGCCAATGGCATCAATGAATAAATTGATTTTAAATCGATATGTATTTGATAGGCACATATCGTCTTCTTGTTAAAAGAACGTAGAAATCCAAACTGTAATAACTTAATGTTTTATTGAACTTGGTCATTATAGATAACATATAATACAAACTTTAAAGTAGGCGAAAAGGGTTCTCCGAAATTAAGGAAGGCCATCACACATTAAAAAAGATTGAAAATCGACTTTGTATCGGAAAGCTTTGATATACATTGTACATTGTAATATATCTGTGAAACCTGACATGTTCGCTTCTTTACGCCATAGCAATACTGAAATGTTCAGAGCTACAGAAAGAGGGGGTATTTTGGATTTGAAATTCAAATATCTCACTAGTCCTTGCTCAAACCCTATTTTGTGGGTACTCATTGGAATTGTCTCGACGAGACAATTCAAATGAGTACCCACAAAATTGGGATTAATTGAGAAATAAAGACTTTAGACTGGAGTTTTCCCCTCGTAAATACCAGTTCCTCTGTTGTCGTAGGAGCCTATATATCATATGACACTTACGACAGTAAGACGCTGCAATGGCATAATCAATGGTAAAATTAAGGTAGTGGACCCGTAAAAGTTTCGCAACCTGTCGGAAGTAATGAACTCAAACAGTGTAAACCGAGGTTTCCTAATGATTTTCATTAGGAAACCTCGGTACACATTGTGAAAGATCATGAGTTCCGGAATGTTGCGGAACTATTGCGGTTCCACTACCTTAATACGTAATTATCTTTCACTTGTAATCCCAAAGGAAACGTACACCATCGGAGGCAACTCGAATCAAGCCG